>PVIW01006284.1:0-58374 GCA_004026585.1 Noctilio leporinus | reverse complement strand
CCTCTTTCCCCCCTGACCACTGAAGGCCTATTCACTGTATTCATATATTTGGTTCTGTTTTGCTTGTTTTTAGTTTTGTTCATTATTGTCCTGTAATGGGTGAGATCATGTATTTGTCCTTCACTGACTGGCTTATTTCACTAAGCATAATACTCTCCAGTTCCATCCATGTTGTTGCAAAGGGTGCAAGTTCCTTCTTTTTTTTCTGCTATATGGAATTCCATTGTGTAAATGTACCAAAGTTTTTTGATCCAGTCATCCACTGATGGGCACTTAGGCTGTTTCCAGCACTTGGCTATTGTAAATAGTGCTAATTGGACTGTCTGTCTCCCTGGTGTTGAGTTGCGTAAGTTCTGTATATATTTTGGATATCTAACCCTTGTCTGAGGTATCATTGGCAAATATGTTTTCCAATACAGTAGGTTCCCTTTGAATTTTGCTGGTGTTTTCTTTAGCTGAACAGAAACTTTTCAGTTTGATATAGTCCCATTTGTTTATTTTTTTATTTCCTTTGCCTTTGGAGAAGTATCAGTAAACATATTTCTGTGTAGGATATATAAAATTTTACTGCCTGTATTTTTCTCCAAGACCTTTATGGTGGCACTGCTTATGTTTAAGTCCTTTGTCCATTTTGAGTCTATTCTGGTGTATGGTGTAAATTAGTGGTCTAGTTTTATTTTTCTGCATGTTGCTGTCCAGTTCTCCCAACACCACTTACTGAAGAGACTGTTTTTACTCCATTTTATGTTCCTTTCCCCTTTGTCAAATATTAATTGACCATGGAATCCTGGGTTTATTTCTGGGCTTTCTATTCTGTTCCATTGATCTATATGTCTATTCTTATGCCAGTACCAGACAGTTTTGATGACAGTAGCCTGGTAGTATAGTTTGATGTCCGGTATTGTGATTCCTCCTACCTTGTTCCTCGTTCTCAAGATTGCTGTGGCTATTTGTGGGCATCTTTGGCTCCATATAAATTTTTGAAGTATTTTTTCTATGTCTGTGAAATATGTCATTGGTATTTTAATTGGGATTGCATTAAATCTATAGATTGCTCTGGGTAGTATGGACATTTTCATAATGTTAATTCTTCCCATCCATGACCATGGCATATACTTCCATTTATTTGTATCTTCCTTAATTTATTTCTTCAGTGTTCTGTAGTTTTCTGAGTACAGGTCTTTTACCTCCTTGGTTAAGTTCATTTCTAAGTACTTTATTTTTCTTGTTGCTATGGTAAATGGGATTTGCTTTCTAGCTTCTATGTCTGATGTTTCATTATTGGTATACAAAAATGCTCTTGATTTCTGAATATTGACATTATATCCAGCGATTTTGCTAAATTTGTTTATTAGTTTGAGTAAGTTTTTGGTGGAGTCTATTGGGTTTTGTACATACACTATCATGTCATCTGCTGATAATGACAATTTTACTTCTTCCTTTCCAATTTGGATACCTTGGATTCCTTTTTCTTGTCTGATAGCTATAGCTAGAACTTCCAAAATGATGTTGAACAGGAGTGGAGAAAGTAGACAGCCTTGTCTTGTTCTTGATCTTAGGGGGGAAGCTTTCAGTTTTTGCCTGTTGAGTATGATGTTGGCTTCAGGTTTCTCATAGATGGCCTTTATGATGTTGAGGTATGCACCCTCTATTCCCATTTTGCTGAGTGTTTTTATCATAACTGGTTGCTGTACTTTATCAAATGCTTTTTCAGCATCTTTTGATACGATCATATGATTTTTGTCTTTCATTTTGTTTATGTGGTGAGACCTCTCATAATTCTAAATGAGGAATATTCTAAATGAGAATTTAACAAATTGTATACCCCTCATACTTTACAAATGGAAGAAATCTCTTTTTTGTTTTCTCCCAGGTTTAACCAGAATAATAATTGGGTTCAGATCTGCAAGCAGCCTGATCCCATGTGGTTCTCTTTAGGAAGCAGGAGTGTAAGGGATTTTATGTGTACACCCAGTCCCTCTGTCTCCTGGCCAAAGTGTGTTTGTGGTACTGAGTTACAGAGAACACACTATTCTGTCACTTACACTGTTCTGGGATTCGAGATGAAGTGGTATAGATGTTAAATGGCTGGATACACAGCATCTTTTTCTGAGATTTTCTTGTTTTCAGCCAGGGGGATTGGCTTGTTGGTAATGATGTTTTTCTGTAGAAAAGTGTTCTATGTCAGGTGGTGGTTGATCTCTGTTTATAGGAAAGTTATAGAGCATGGGTCTAGGAGAAGGGTGATTGTTCAAAAAGCCAGGCCTGAGATAGATACCAAAGAGACTGATGTTGAGTTTTGTTCAGGCATTGAGCATGTTCCTGTCTTGAACCTTATCCCCGCTGTTTCAGAGGCTGAGATATTCTTTTTTTAGGGGGGAGGTGGTAGTAAGTGTTTTGTAAACCCAGCTTTTAAATGACATCCACATACAGCCTGTAAACAAATACAGTGCGCATGCAAGTAAAAGGCCCTTAGATTAGAATCAGTGGAAAAAGCAAGGAGCCCTTTGTATACTGGCACCTCACCAGTCCTTGGGCTGACACCATGGGGCCATGTGAGAGTTAGAGTTCAACAAAAATCCAGGGGGAGTTTAGCTCAACTTTGCCTGCTAGAATGAATTTCAAGACAGATTATTTTTCTGCTTCATAGCAGGTTGGGTTATAGCAAGGCAACAGCATAGTTATTATATTCACAGACTGGCTGAAATGGTGACACAAATAAGGGTCTCTTTCCGGATGTCTCCCTCCCTGTTACTGTAATTAGTAAGAGATGATAGACACAGGTGGTTACAAAGATAGCTAATTGACAGAGTAACAAGTATCTACAGTTAGCAGAGCACAAACTTAATAAAATTTGCCTTTTTCCATCATATGCAGACTATCATAAGTATGTTCAAGAGGTATAGTCAACAGACTTCAGAGTGGTAAGAGAGAGTTTGTAAAGAAAAAACACTCAAGTACAACACCCAGAGCAGGAAGCTGAACACAGATAAGAACTCACAAGACAGAATCCTAATTCTTCACCTGATCATTCTGCTTAATAAGTACCATAATTAGCTTACCATCCTCTATGTATCTTAAAAAGTAACACTTTGTTACCTGTGCCCAAACCTTAAAAATGATTAATATAATAATCATGAGACAAGCAAAAATTGATTGACTTAATAGTAGCACTAAAATCAATGAAACGGAGCCCTGGCTGGTGGCACAGTGGATTGGCACCAGCCTAAGAACCTAAAGGTCGCTGGTTCGATTCCTAGCCAGAGCAACATAACCAGGTTGCAAGCCAGGTCTCCAGCCAGGTCTGTAGCTAAAGGCAGGTGAAAGGCAACCATACATTGATGTTTCTCTCCCCCTCTCCCTTCCCTTCTCTCTAAAAATTAAAAAAAAAAAAAAATCTTTAAAAAAAAAAATCAATGAAACTGGTAGTATGTTGTGCACTTTCATATAGACTTTTGTGATTGGGGCTTTATAATGTCCCCAGAATGTTTTGATAGAGTTCTTAAAATTCCCACAAAAATGTATTTTATAATCATTTCAGAATATAGGGAAAAAAAGTCCCAAACTAGAAAATAAAAAAGGTCAAAATCTCACAAATTGACTGAAAATCCATGAATATATAAGTGACATTCATATGTTTCATTAGCACTTTATCGCTTGCTATGTAAGGTAATTGCAAGGCTATACTGAAACCAATCTCATTTAAGAAGATACAGTAATGCCTATTCTAATTCTAGAAATAAAAGCACTTATTCCATATAATGTATGTTTCAGGGAGGTTGACATCAACTTGATTGTACTTGGTGTCAGCTTGAAGCTTTCTCAAAGCTTCAGGGCAGACCTGAACTTTATAAGTTCAGAACTAATACTTCCACAGTTATTTATTCTAATTTCTTCCAAGGAGTGAAAGATATACTTAAACTGTCCTAAGGTCACTTCAGCCTACAAGTGTCCCCAGGAAACTTTGCGAAATTCCCCTGCCAAAAATAATCTCCATAATCTAAGTAAGGTGTTTGGGATTCACTCGGTCAAATAAACAGGTTCCGCTGGCACGCTAACATGCATTCTACACCTTCAAGACACAACTTTTCCCAGACTCACTTGACCTTGCCAGAGAATACCCAGAATCCCACTGGATCCCAGGACACTAGTTTTCTATGGAACACAGTTTGAGAAATGCCATTCTAAAGTAAGTTTCTAAAGTACTGGTTCTAAAATTGAAGTGAACATCAGAAACACCTGGAAGGCACATTAAAGCATGGATACCATGCCCCACTTTGGAGGCCTGACATGGGACCAAAGAACCTGCATTTCAAAGCCATTTCAAGTGAAGCTGATGGAGTGAGGACTGCACTTTGAGTGTTCATGTAGACTACAGCCCACACAAATCTCAGCTGCAGGAGACTCTCCTAGGGCCTCCAGAAAGGTTGCATATGGCATTTGCCACAGTTAGTTGGTCAGATCAGCCCAGTGACATCTGAGAAGGTTCTGGGGCACAATGGTGGAGTGAAGGAGCACTTGACTCCTGGCCCTGCCTCTTCTCATCAGGTGACCAGGCAAAATGACTGCATCTTAAAAGAGGCATCATAGCAGTTCTGTCTCAGGGGGTCTGTGAAACGTAAAGGAAACTACCTAACAAAAAAGCATCAGACAAGTGTTAATAATCAGAAGAATGTGTCAGTCACAGCAGGAAAATTTTAGATGAGTTTTCTGTCTGTTGCTGCTGCTGAGCCTTTATGAAAGCAAATCTTGGCAGCTAATGAAAAGAAAAGAGGCTAAAAACAAAGAAAAATGCAGTGAGAAGAAGATACATAGTAGGTTACTGAATTGTTAAAAAAAAAAAAAAAAAGATCAACTCACAAAGCCCTCAATTATGCTGGCTTTGAGATCATGTTTTCAAAGTTACAATCTGTTGATCTTTGAACACATTCCCTTTTCTCTACCATGTTATTCATGCTGGTTAAATTTTAACATCAAGAGACTGAAAAGAATTTATCCACTCAGATGCATATGAATCAGACCTGAAATATTTAGCTGAGTTAGTTCCAATCTTATAAGCCACCACTGTGGAAGAAGATTCTTAATCTTCTGCTTTGGGAACTTGGGTGATTTGTATGTACCCTTCAGTTAACTTTTCTCTCTCCTCTCACTTCCACTTCTGCTCTCCACTCTCTAACATACCCATGCATTCAACTTTGTACCACTTAAGAATGGGTACCACTTTCCTCAAGCCTCCATCTTTCCCCTACTGCCCTTCTCCATCTCTCTTCCCTTTAGCAACCGAGCCCCCCAAAAGCATAATCACCTGTAGCTGTTGACCCTTACTTACCTCCGGTCATTGCCATACACTCAGATTGCCCCTTAGTCACACCTGAACTGCGTTTTCCTCCAAGGCTTCAAGTGATTTCTTCTGGGTAAAATCCAAGGGACAAGGAACACTTCAGTCTTCATTTTACCTAGATTCTCTGCTGCCTTTGATATCTTGACCACCTCCATTTCAGGGACTCCATGTCTTTAGGTTTCCCTTCTGTATTTCTGGCCACTTCTCAGTTTCTTTTCCAGGCTCCTCCTTTTCCCATTCTTATGTTTGTGCTCAAAGCTTTTTTGCCTCTCAGTCTGCGTTCCCCCTAGGATCTCATTTACTTCTGTGGCTTTTTCTACCCCGTGTACGCTGATTCCCAAACCTTCTTCCCCAAATCTACATATACACATGTAACCAGCGGCCTTTTGAGCAGTACTGCTTGGGTGTCTAAGTATCTCTCAAGTTCAACTTGTCCAAACTGTGGTCGTCACCTCCCAGCACCATTCATCTCTGTGTTGTTGTTTCTCTCAGCAAAGCTACTACCTTCTGCCCAGTGACTTACCCCTAATCTGTGATTTCTCCCTATTTCCCCACCTTGTTAGTTACCTTTTTAATATCTCATGACTATGTTTTCTTCTTCTCTACCTCAACCACTGGCATTTTATCACCTTGTTTACTACAGCCACCTTCTAGCTGCCTCACTCACAGACCTCTCATTCCATATCATGCCTCAAAGATGATTGGTCAAGCCATTAGTCTCTTTTAGACTCAGTCGAGTTTCATTAATTAGGATCCATTTTCACTTGGTGATATATAAAACTACTGAGATATAGTCCAAAGATCAGGGGCTTAGAATTCCTAGAAGCTATTATTAATATCACCAGGAAAATGCACCTTTGCTTCCACTAAGGTGACCCAATGTGGTTAATATGTCCATCTCTCAATTTCTCAATTCAAAATGTTTACCAAAACCTTTCTCTTTGTTTTCCAGAGCGACATTTTCCTCAGACATTATGACAAAGGGCCATGTAGGAATAAGCTCGGCCATTCAAGAGCCTCAGTGATATGGAACCGAACACAGGTACCCTGACCTTAAGAGGAGCCTGAGATAAACCAGACATGTGATGGTTTAAAAAGCCTACTTATTCATCCTGCCCACTTGACTCCTCCTTACCCATGTTAGCCTGGGAGGTTCTGGGGGTTCTGGGGCAGAGCTGGGGGAAAATATTGGAACAATTGCCTGGCGTTAGTTGGCAAGGATAAATGGAGGGGCAGAGCACCAGAGCAGCCACATAATTAACTGTGACTTGCAGAGTGAGGGCAGATGCTCTTTCCTCCTGGAAAAAAAATGGTGGAATGACTTTACTGAAGCCCTTTGCAGCACAAAGGCAAGTGCTCTAAAACCTGATAAGCCCTGCTGGGGCTTAGAGCCTTCTGTACATACCATTGTGTGTTTATGTGACAGGTTCAAAGAGAGCCCTGGTTTATTAATTTTTAATAGTGTTTCATATTTATTAAAGGCCATGTCACTGTTAATAGCCTAGTAATTAACATCCCTATGAGACTGTTGGAACTCAGGTAGGGAGAGAGCCAGCACCGCATTTCAAGATCATGTTGAGCTTGTGCCAGGGCCTGAGTTAGCATTTGGTTTGTTGTTCTCACCTTTGATTTAGCCTTTGGTATTATCCTGGTTTATTCAGTTTGGACCATTGTTGGGGACTGGATAAAAGGTCCCATAATTATGACCCTTTTATGTGCCTGAGATGGTGGTGTCTTAGTTCAGTCTGCTGTACCAAATTACCATAGACTGGGTGGCTTAAGCGATAGAAATTTATTTCTCACAGTTCTGGGGACTGGAAGTTCAAAATCAGGGTGCCAGGAGGATTGGCATTGGTTTCTGGGCCTAGTCTCCTTGTATCTCATACGGCAGAGGGTAAAGACAGGAAGCAAGGTCTCTGGTGTCTCTCCTTACAAGGGCACTAATCCTCTCATGACAGGTCCACATCAACATATTGGAAATTAGGGTTTCAGCAAGAAGTTTTGGGGGAGGGCACATAGCTGATGGTATAGTATACATGTAGGAAGATTCAACTGCTAAAACAGTTTTTTTTTTCCCCCCTAAATTTCCAGGTGGTTGGGATTCTTGTGGGGTTGGGCATCATCGCCTTGGTGACCTCACCCTTGCTACTTCTGGCATCCCCATGTATAATCTGCTGTGTCTGCAAGTCCTGTCGGGGCAAGAAGAAAAAGCATGACCCGTCCACAACCTAAAGATCTCTGTCTCTGTTTGTGTCCATGGGCCACACATGTCTTATCCATACAAGACAACACAGTGATAAAGCCCCACTTTGTGAACTCGCCTCCTTTTTCTTGCCAAATTTTGGAAGTGCCTCTGTGTCCAGACTTTGAACTTGCCCGCCCGCCTGCAGTGTCAGTAAAGGCCAAGCACTGGTGTGTGTGTTCCTGTGTAAAGAGAATCGGGTTCTGCAGTCCAGGTTGTGTCTGTGGAGCATGTCAGAAACTTCGGGTTCCTGGGAAGGGACTGACACATGGTCATCATTTTATCATCTGAAGGATCCCACTGGACTGTTGAACTTCCAGCCAGATTCAAGGATCCTGAGTGGACGTTCAGTATAATAAAGGTGTTGTCATGGTTGGCAATAGACATGGTCATTGAGAAGCTCCAGTCTGCTCTGTGTTGCTTTGACTGCTGTGGGAAATGTAGGGGAAAACCCATGGATGAGACTCTTTCAGGGAACAGTCTCCTGAGAGTGAGAAAAGAGTCTGTTTATCTTAGGAGCCCACGTGGAGGCTCCGCCCTGCTAGCGATTGGGTTTGCTTTCCCATCCTCCCCACCGTGACTTGGCAGGAGCACAGTGCGTTTCTCCTTGTGTGATCTCCACTCCAAGCAGGAAAAACTTCTGTGCAGAGGAAGTTGTCCCTTCCCAGTGAAAGGGATTCAGCATATAAAACAGTATGGTCTAATTTAGTTCCTTCCTTGGCAAGTGTAACTTTTTTAAAGCGATAAACTCTTCGCTCACAGCCAGTAGCGGCTGTCTGCAGCTTGTTTTACATGAAGGATTTGGGTTCAGTGGCAGAGGTTCACAACCGGCATTGCAGCAACAGGGACCTTTTTTAGCCCTGTGTTCACACACCCCACAAATGCAGAATTAGACCTAAAAGTACACCCCACGAATGAGCATTAGAGCCCTTAGGTGCATCTAGAACCCATATCATTTGCTGCCTACCTAGAATTTCTATTCATTGGGCATGCCTGGATATAAATACAAAATAGTAGTGTGTGTATTACACACAACAGTAGAACATACAAAATAAATGTTTATGTAAAAGCCAGTCTGTATTTCCCTCTGTCACTAATTGTTTATTATAAATCAACCTGAAGATTTTTTGCATACTATCTATGTAAATTTTGGTTGCCAATTCTTTCTCAAGTATAGACTCATAACTGTTTTAAACCAATACTTAGTACTGTTATCTCAGTTTGTAAAAACACTGATTGATAATTACATTATTTATGTATTTTCAAACACAATTCAGAGCAGCTGTCTTCTCAGCCAAGTTTAGTATCTGCCAGGGAAATCTGAATTCTGTATGTACAAGGCACAACAAAAATACATCAGAAATAAAATGTAAAAGCTTTATATATATGTAATAGTTTGGATTTGTATCACCTCATTGTGACTTATTTTTCCCATTATACCATTAGTCAGACTTTGAATAAACGGGTTTTGAAAAGACAATGACTTTTTCTCCGATGACAAGATGACATAATTGCCATTAGCAATGTAGCCTCGTGCCTCATGAGAACTGTATTAAGTGTTAATGGGAAGCTCTCCTTGAAGTCAGGGATACCTGGTAAGGAACTATCCGGTACTGTAAGTACAGTACCATAGGTACTGACCTATGATATGTTCTGAGGTAACTGGATAACTCAATTATAAAATTGCTGCTATCCTGGACCTATTATTAAAGAATAATGCTTTGTCTATGTAATGGAATCCTAAGTGGGGATGTGTATATTTAAGGAACTTTAATTCATATATATATATATATATATATATAACTTTTGGTGTTGTATATTTTTATTTACAGTTTGTATAGAACATTGATGAGAACTCTGGGAAAACTTTTGAATGGCAGCCAACCAAAAACATTTTTTAATCATTTATTAGAAATTTCTCAATATTGTGTCTTTATTTTCCTTTGAAACTTAAAACAACAAAAAAACAATACTGTATCAGTGTATTTCATATTAGTATAAATATAATTGTATATGTATTTGAATAATTTGCCTTGTTTTACACTGCCTCATCATAGTTAAAGGCATTTGTAACTGCTCAGGGGATCGCTGGAACTCAACTGAATTGAATTTTTATATCAAGAATGTCAATAGTTGCAATGTACTACTCAGTAAACTCTCCAACCTTGGTTTCACAAAGAATCTTAATACAGTGGCTGATTTCAAATTACCTAAAGGCTGTGTTATTAAAGGTGTGGAGGTCCTGAATTTGGAGTAAAAGTGGAAGAAAACATCTATGTTATTCCCTTGGAAAAAATAAATGAAATTTGCCTTCTGACAGAGATGCTGTTATAGTAGGATTGACTCCTTTTCTTCTGTGGGGGATAAGGAGTAGGGGGTGTTTGTCAAACAGACTTAAAATAACTGGGTTTACATTTTTAAATTGTGAAAAGTACCTGGAAAATGGTGACTTCTTCCTTGAATGAACTGGCCTGTATGAGATAGTCAGAATCAACAAGACAAATTTACCTAGGTGAAACCCAGGTATAACTCTGATGCATAAAGGGTGGAGATGTGAGTCAATCAAGAGAATTGTTTATACAGGAGATGATGACTTTGATAACAAGGACTGGTGTTACCATTTTGGATAGCTGGCAAGTGGAAAGTTTTAACCTTTTCTTCTCCCTCTGTCAGCTTTATCCTTTCCTAGTGAAGCTCCTGTATTAGAAAGAAATCTGGGTCTACATGGTAATGTTTGGATATCGTGGCAAAATCTTTTTGTGTTTGGGGTGGTGTATAGTCCATTTGAAATAGGAATTTAAAAATCCTTCACCAAAATGGTAATCTGGATGTAATAACTTGCCACCCAGAAACACTACTGGATGCAATGGCGTGATGTTTAACTGTTGTCTCTTCTAGGAACTATTTGCTTGTCCTTAGGCAGAGAGGTGAGGAGGAAGGTCATTAGGAAGCAAATGTTAGAATCGTAGGCATCCTGTTTGCTCATGCCATGGATGTTTGCTCTGGACTTGAAATCTCTCTTTTGAAGGAGGTCTTTGATAAATGAGTAGTTCACAGTGTGAATTTTTTTGTTGTTTGTGTCACAGAAACTTTACCTATCCAAGTCTGAAAAATCTAAATGCTTTATTTGAACATAAATCACTGTTTCTCGGAACCCTAAATTTGTCTTTTAAAATTTACTCAGAATCTAAATACATATATAGTACTTTAGCTTTCCCAAAAAGGGTTTCTAAAAGTCTGTTTCTTCATGAATGGATGCCTTTATGTGTATAGATTATTTACATGTATGTAGTTTCAGAGACTGTTTCAGAATGCCTTAGGTGAGTGTGATGTTTTATAAAGCTGTCACAGTGATACCTATAGGCTATTGCATCCTGTGTTGATTCATGATCCAGAAAGTTTTATGATGTATTTAAGCAATTGCCGTTATAGTATATTTTTTCAGTTTTTGAGAGAAAAATAGCTGTTTTAGTCTCTCGAGTCCCAATAAATGTGGAGCAGGAAATTATGTGTGTTAACTCTTGTGCTGCATGTTTTTAGGCATGTTCAATTTTATCATCTAGGAGCCAACCAAGTCACTATTAAATCCTAGGGTCAGAATTAACAAAAAGTACCCAAATCTGCAGTACCATTCATGGAACTAACTCTTGCTATCTTGTTTCTTCAAAGAAATGGGAGTGAATGTAATGCCTTCATTTGCTGCAGACTTTCTTGTTGTACCTGTGATACTCCATACTGCTGGTGCACAAGCATTGGTTGTTATCTAGAGAAATAACCAATAATTTAGGCCTTTGATCATTCTAATAAAAATGCTGCCAGGCATCAGTCAGTCATTAGTTCTGTAAAACAAGGGCTGGACTACATGCTCTCTCAGGTCAGTTCTAACTTTTCACAAGTTTATTAAGGGAATGTATATTCATATTGTTATGAATAAATCATATTATTATAATTTTTTAAAAAAGGATTTACACTAGAGTGTCACCTTAAGCTCCTTTCCATTGAATTAGTATTCAAGGCAGGACTCCTCTAAAGTCGAGAGTGCCAGAAGTTGGCTAACAACTAGAACTTGTGTTCTGAAAGCTCACATTTGTATACTGGTGCTGATGCCATTTCATTGAAATTAGATGCTTCTACTATACCTGAGTACAAAGGTTTATAACTGACTTACGAGTTGAAATTTTATATCCTAATTCTTCAGCTTTGAGGAAATCAATAACGTCCTTTTAAAACATTTTGGTTTCTTAATTATCTCCTAGAATGTCAACATTATTTCATTTTTAAAGTGGGCTTATTGTTTGTTACACTTGAATTTGCATTCCCAAAGAATTATAGAATGAATCATTTTATACAGCAGTGACTAGTAGTCAGTGCCTGACCAGCAGACTCATTGCCATGTAAATGATGACTCTAGTCAATTTTGGGAATGATAATTAGGGTTTTCTGTAATTCAATCATTACCATTTGTTAGATAATAAATCTAGGGGTTTTTGAGACCCTTAAAGATAGTGTACAGCTCTATAAGAAAAAAAGTTATCTTCAAATAATTGAATAGCATCTATAATGTTTTAAGGATATTTTTACATATGTTTTTAAAAGAACTTTGAGATGAGTTCTATGAGATAAATGGGACAGGTCCATTTCACAGAGAAAGCAATGGTTTTGTGTCAATGTCTTGCCAGAGGCCACACTGTGATGGGTGGCAACCATCAAAGGAACGCCAGACTGCTTGCAAGTACTTGAAAGCTCTTCCTGTCCATAACTGAGCCTGCTTTCATGCCCCTATTTGAGTCCTGAGAGAATGCACTTCCCTCTCAGTTGTTTGCGTATGTGTAAGAGATTAATTTATTACCCTGAATAATCACTCCGAGTCTGAGTTTTGGTATGTCTGACAGTGTGCCTAGGGCAGATGGCCATTCCTGAGATGAAACCCAGTCACTCTGCTGGTCAGCCAGAAGAGAAGGGTGAAAAGATGGAGGGTGATTCATTAACCAACTGTATCTGACTTAACTGATACTGGAACTAGAGGTATATTTACTTCAAAATGTTTGCTTCTTCGTGATACAAAGTACGTACATTCTCACAGGTCCCTTTTAATGTTTACAATCCAAACTCAAAGCAGTTGTTAATGCAGATCTAAGACCTTTCCCATTGATGTTACCACCTTGTATTCCCATGTGTATTTCTGCCCTATCATCATATCAACCAAGTGACAGTTTCAACAGCAAAGGAGGCTGTAAATAATGAAGTTACAGAATGAATTTCATGTATGTATGAAATTATATATTGTATATAAGAAATTCATTCTGAAAGTTTATTTCTGCTTTTATGTTTTTCAATTTTATCTGTTCCTTTTTTGTATGTCAAACTGGAATTTAGGCTTTCAATGAGAAGGAAACTTAAGTCTAATGTTAGCCATTTTATTTTGTAGTTTCTTAATGAATAGGCATGATTCGAAGGGTATATTTCTTCTTGGAGGAGTGGATGGTTGGTTACCATTAATGCTATTGAGCAAATTCACATAAAATAAACATGAAGGTTTTCTTGAGGTGAGTTATGGGACTTCTGATTATTGATCAACCTGGCCTTTTTTTTTTTTTTTTTTTTTTTTAAGCCAGTTTGTTTAACTAAAAGCAAACAATTTGAGAAACCCACACTATCCTGCATGGTGTGTTCCAGATTGCAGCCTGGCCCTGGGACTTTGGCACCAGGGGGCACGTGAACAGGTGCTGGGAGAGGGCTGGCAAATCAGGTGTCACCCTGGGCGCAGAACAAGGAGGCGGCAGCATCCTCTGTTCTTCCTGACCTCTGCTAATCCAGGTGTAAGGGCTGGGGCAGGGTGGGAGGTGGTGGCAGACAGCAGCTTGCAATAGGATGACTTCAGTTCCAGCCTGACTTTGTTCTTGACTGGCTGTGTGTTCCAGGGCCAGCCATTTATCATACAATATCATTTCGTCCGTCTTAGCTGTGGCTTAGAAGGAGAGGCTGAGATCGTGGATGTCAAAGTACTTCTAAGGGTTGTTTGTTAGGAGGTGGAGGAGAGGGAGCATTTGGTGGTGTAGGACATTGTGTTGTATGTGCCATGGCTGTGAGTGTGGGTGACGAGTTTTCAGCCGGACACCACTTGATCCCAAAGGAGAAGGGGACGGGGGGCGGGGGGGGGGGGGCTTGTAGATTTTAAACTTGTTAAAGTGTGTTGAGAGAGGAATGACCTCAGTAAATATGTTGTCTTTTTATATTTAAAAATATCGTTGTTGCCCTGGCTGGTGGCACAGTGGGTAGGGTGCTGGTCTGTGAACCCGGGGGTCGCTGATTAGATTCTCAGCCAGGGGAACATAACCAGGTTGCAAACCAGGTCCCCAGGCAGCTCTGTAGCTGGAGGCAGGTGAAAGGCAACCATACATTGATGTCTGTCTCCCTCTCTTCCTCTCTCCCTTCCTCTCTCTCTGAAAATAATAAATTAAATCTTTAAAAATAAAAATATGTATCTTTGTTGCTTTTTCACAGATAAATATTTAGCTAATTTTATGCTCAATTAAAATAGAGGGTATATGGAGAGGAAAATGCAGAATTCATATGAGCACAGTGATATTTGGGGAGGCAGAGGTTTATTATGAAATCTTGCATTTACATGATGCCATATGGTTGTGCAAAGTACGTTCACACTTCATTTTGCTTTTAAAATTATTCTAAAAGTAGATGTTCATGTGCCCCTCCTAATTTACCGATGGGATGTGAGATTGAGGGGTTAGGTGACACATGGTACAAGGTCAGATGATGCATTAGTGGCAAAGGTAGAACTTGAACCTACAGGTTGCATAAGCATTATTTTAATTTTTTTGAAGTGGTTTAAAACAACACATTTATTAACCTCAGGTCTTGTACATCAGAAGTTTGGCCAACTTTTATCTTTGTTCTTACTCCTCCCTTGGCCTGGGAGCTTTTCCAGCTTCTTTCAACAAACACCTCCTAGTCCATCTCCAGGAAGCCCCTCCCGACTTCCCAGGCATGGTGGCTTCTTACCCCCTGCTCCCAAGGCTCTCTTCTTGGCTGGGCTTCCTGCTCAGGGTCCCACGCACTGGGCAAAAGATGATGTTGGTCAGGTGTATTCGCATTTGGTGCTCAGGGTTCTTGTCCAAGCTCACTGGTTGGGGCAGAATTCACTACCTTTTCCCACCTTCCACACAGACGTCTTCATCTGTAAGCCATGTAGAATTCTTATGCTTCACATCTCTGACTTTCTCTTCTGCCACATCTCTCTGACCTCTCTTATTTTAAATTAAAAATGGTTAATGGGAACATGTGTATGGTTGTCACTTTCAACAGGAAATTTCACTTTTTGCTGTTCTGTTTCCTTGCCCTGGGAAGTCAAACATTTTGCAGATGTGATAGTATCATGTAGAAGAAATCACAAACTCAGGGAAGAAGGAAGAGCAATATTGAGCTTCCAACAAGGGAACCTTTGAGCTAAAGCTTCAATTGGGCCTGGCTGGCATGACCAACGTGTTAGCAGCAACCCTACTTCCTGCTGGCATCCTTGGGACGGCCACTTGGTCTTTATATGAGACAAATTTCCCCAAATGGGCTTAGAAGAATACCTGATTTAATCTTCTCATTTCATTTTGTCTAGTATTTTTCAAGTTTTATTTTCAAATACAGTTTACAAATAACATTATATTACTTTCAGGTGTACAGCATAGTGGTTAGACAATTTATACCTTCTGAAGTGCTGATCTCATTTTGTAAATAAACTTTCAGAAGTTTTAGGATTGGATTGAATTGCATGTTGAATTCAGGAAGGACAACCCCTTTCAAGAGCTTGTTTAAATGACAGGATGGTGTTTCCATGCAAGTCTCTCAAAGGGATGGATTTCAGCTAACCAGTTTCTGCCTGTTATGAGGGGCCTGCACCAAATGCCAAAGTCATGCGGTAGTCCCTTATGGCTTTGCACAATTTTTCTTTGTCTCAGTTTTCTCATCTAGAAAATCGGTAGTGATTGTTCCCTTGGTCTAATTCAAATGTAGTCTTTTGTGTAAGATGGGAAAGATCACCAGCACCTACAATGCACCCCACTACATAAGAATAGTTAGCATAAGGGAAATTCTTTTTTTTTTTTTTTTAAGATTTTATTATTATTTCCAGAAAAAGAGGAAGAGAGGCAGAGAGGGAGAGATGGAGAGAAACATAAAAATATAGTTGCCTTTCACCTGCCTCCAGCCACAGACCTGGCTAGAGACCTGGCTTGCAACTTGATTATGTGCCCTGGCTAGGAATCCAACTAGTGACCTTTGGGTTCCCAGGCCGGCACGTTATGCACCGTGCCACCAGCCAGGGCATGGGAAATTCCTATTAAGCAAGCAATTGGTAATTGCCAGAAGAATCTTCCATTTGTTACATTATGAATAATTCCAGAAGCATGTGAAATATGTTACCGGTTTATTTAAAGTAAACAAATTCAAAGAACAATAGTTGAATTTCATGGCTTGTTTACAACTCTGGATGGCTGAAAGAGAGTCACAACAAAAGTTGCTTGGGGAATTTCCAGGGATATGTTTTCTCTAGCACTGATATTAAAACATCAGAACCTGAATATCCTTATTTCAAACACACAATGGATTCTTCTAAGTATGTCTTAATAGTTACTTGCTATTAAATAATTTTTCTCTCTGAAATAAAGTTAAGATCATAGATAAGGTAATTTGTGTATTGTCATTATGGAGGCAGCCGGGGTGGAAGGTGCTGATGAACCTAGTCAGAACGACTGGGTGCTCAGGAATCTGCTTGAGATCAACACTTGTCACACCTGCAGATCTGTGTTGATAGTGACCAAGGGACAAAACCCTCATCAGACACCTGATGCCATATCTGCTCAGGCTTGTAAGCTTAAAAACCCACTGAAAGGAAGTCGTTAGGGGACTCCTATGGGCCCTTGAGGGCTGGGAGTCTCCATTCCCCTGATCCATGGGTGCTCGAGCAGGTCCTGGAGCAGCTGTCCCCCTGAGCCCCCAATGAACTCTGCCTGCTCCCACATCAGTCTCTCATAGCAAGACTGCCCTGACAAGTATGTACATATATCTATTAATAGATGGTATATAGGGTTACCATGTATTATGTGAAACCTACAATAAACTGTTCATACAGGTAATTGTTCCCACTTGTGACAAAATAGTGCTACTTAGGGCTTTTAACATTTGAGGGAAGCAGCCTTTAATTTTGAGTGGTCTTACAAAAACTAATTTCTAGTATTTCTGCCTGATATCACAAAACATAACCAAGGAAGTAAAAGACTTGAAAAAATCTTCAGTCTTAATTCCTATTGCCCATTTTAATAAAAATAATAATGTATGTTGATTGTATCTTAAAATGGAAATGATGAAAAAAAGAGTGATTGTATTCTTTTCCTGTTACCCATTCAGGGTATTGCTACAAATGTCTCCACATAAACTTCCTCAACTGGTGTAGGAACCCGAATTCACCTCTGGAAAGAAGAAAAGAGGACTCAGAAGCATTGCTGAACTGCTGGGGACTAGAAACTTACTTGACATCTCCTGTTTTACTTTCTAATTTTGTCTTTAAAATGTATCTAAAAATTATAATCACATTATGTTGATTTCATTTTTGAAGATAACATTGTAAATTACATAAGTAAAATGAACTTCTTAGAGGAGCTTCATCTTTTTTTTTTTTTTTTTTTTTTTTTTTTTTTACGATTTTTATTTTTTGAGAGAGGGGAAGGGAGAGAGGCAGAGAGGGAGAGAGACATCAATGTATGGTTGCTTTTCACCTGCCTCCAGCCACAGACCTGGCTGGAGACCTGTCTTGCAACCTGGTTATGTGCCCTGGCTGGGAATCGAACCAGCAACCTTTGGGTTCGTAGGCTGGCACCTATCCACTGAGCCAGTAGGCAGGACGCTTCATCTTTATCTTGTTTCCTCTAGAACCCACAGTGTAGTCTGGGGGTGCTTCTAAGCCTGTTTGAGAGGCATGGGCTTGTAGCTGAATATGCTGAAGAAGGCAAGTCTATTGGGTTATCATTGTCATTACAAAGCATGTGTCCCTTGCCCTCTTCATATAAACAGATGTGTGGCAGTGAGTTGCCTAAAGTAGCTTAGTGGAGTTTGGGAGAAAGAACACATTGAGGTCTAGAAAGATGACTAGCCATATTGAGTCATGTTTGATAAACACGTCTGAAGTGAGGTGTAGAGGAAGGGAGACAGGTTGGAATGTTGGTTAAGCGTTTGCAGAGGTGGTACTAGATCAGGGCTTTGAAAGATAGTTATGACTGTGATTACAAAGAAGGGGACAAAGGCATTACAGAGAGGGGGCATGATGAGATCAATGTGGGTTGGGGACGGCTAACTAGCCTAATTAAGCTGAAATGAAGGACTGGCAGGGGCCATAGAAGAGCCAGGAAAGCTGGAGAAAACAGAGACCCATGACTGCCGGGCCCAGGAGCTGGTAGGGAGCCATTTAAGGGTTCTGAGCTTGAGGAGAGATACGTGCAAAGGGTACGTTTTAGGAGGTTAATTTGACAGCAGTGTGTTGGTTGACCTGTAAAGGAGAAAATTCTAAGTATCATGACCAGTTAGGGGACTACTGCATTATTTAATGAAGGCCTGGTCCAGAGCAGCGTCTGCAGAAAAAGGTAGTGGGGTGGCAGGGGGAAGCAAATGAAAAAGAATATAAGAATATATACATACATGTATGTAAATCACAAGCTTTTTGATAGTTATGTCACCTACAGAATAAGAGCTGCCTAGAAGCATTGCATTGTACAACTTTTTCTACTTAAACGTACTGCTCTACAATTGCTAATAGTTTTGACCCAGAACCAAGTTAGAAAGTGTTTTGTTACTGTGAGGCTGACTCATAAGTCTTACCTTTCAATCATTTTTGGAACAAAGCAGAGAATAAATAAAACTACTCATAGAGCATGATGAAAGAGCCAGATTGAATGCAGAAATATTGTGTGGGAGACGTATTTCTACCTACTTTTATAATGTTAGTTACTACTTAGGAAAGTAGACAGCACAGGAGGGTGTCTTATGTTAATGAATTCAGTAGTGTTTACAAAATACTTTCAACTGAACTGCCTTCTATTTTGGGGGAGAGCCAGGAGCACTGAAGTACATAACCAATCTAACAGAGACCGGAAATGGAGCTGAGTTCTGAAAGTACTTTGGGGAAGTTAATTGACCATGTTGTTTTCATTTACATTGGAAAGGAATTCCCTTTGAAAGTGAAACGAGGTGTGTCCTTCCCCTTACTTAGCAGCCACTCTGTCTGCTAGTAAGATAAAGTGATGTAATCTTATGTTATATACTTCTGTTTTGTATATGAAGAAGTCAAGCTTGTAGCAATATCACTTAATTCAGTGATTCTATTTCATAATCGATGATTATCCCATTCTCATTAGAATATTCTTTTGCCCTTTGCCCACAGAAACCATTTGCTCTCTGAAAGTCTGGCACAGTAGCTGCAGGAGGCCTGTTTAATACAACTGAACACAGACACCAGGGACAAGAGAGGAGGAACACTGACTCCTGGGCAATTTGGGCTTCTGTTAATCAATACCCATTACTTTAGGAGGGAAAAAGGAATAGCTGCATGTAACGATCAGAAACTAACAAGACTTTCCCTCTAACAAATGGTGGCAGGAGAGTCCAGTGCCCCCACCGTTCTCCCATGCTGATCAATATATTGGTACTCGGGGAGGAAAAGTGAAATGTGGAGAACAGGTTGGAGAGTTTTCCTAAGTTCTTCCATAGATATTGGCATATGCAAATATTTCTCTATCAATTCTGTTCATGCCTTTGTTTTATTGAGAAAGTGCATAATTGAGTCAATAGAGAAGTCTTATCATTAAAAAAAATTAATTCTTAAATGATGCTTTCATATGGTTTTTCCTTCATTGTTTCTTTTTTTTAAGTCTCACCCAAGGGTATGTTTATTGATGAGAGAGAGAGAGAGTCTCTGTCTCTACAGAGAGAGCTGGGTTGTCCCAATAGGCACAATAGGCAATGGACCGGGGATCAAACCAACAACCTTTAGTGTATAGCCTAAAGCTCCCACCAACTGAGCCTCCTGCTGAGACCCTCAATTGATTCTTTTTTTTTTTAAGTATATTTTATTGATTATATTATTACAGTTGTCCCAATTTCTTTTCCCTTTGCTCCGCTCCACCCAGGACCCCCCTTCCCTCCCACAATCCCACCTTCCTTAGTTCATGTCCATGGGTTGTGCATATAAATTCCCTGATTTCACCCTTTCCTATATTATCCTTGACTTCCCCCTGTCTATCTTGTACCCACCAATTGTGTTTCCTAATCCCTGCACCATTTTCCCATTTCTCCCCCTTTCCCCTTCTCACTTGATGACCTTCCAAATAATCTCCTTACCTATGATTCTGATTCTATTCTGTTATTTGCTTAGTTTTGTTTTTCTTTTTTTCAGATTCTGTTGTTGATAGTTATGAACATTTTAATGTTCATAGTTTTGATCTTCTTTTTCTTAAGTAAGTCCCTTTAAGATTTCATATAATAATGGCTTGGTGATGATAAACTCCTTTAACTTTATCTTGTCTGGGAAACATTTTGTCTGCCCTTCCATTCTAAATGATAGCTTTGCTGGAGAGAGTAATCTTGGTTGTAGGTCCTTGCCTTTCAGCACTTCGAATACTTCTTGCTGGTCCCTTCTTGCCTACAAAGTTTTTTTGTTTTGTTTTGTTTTGTTTGTTTGTTTGTTTTGAGAAACCAGCTGATAGTCTTTTGGGAACTCATTTGTAGATAACTCTTCTTTTCTCTTGCTGCTTTTAAGATTCTTTATCTTTAACCTTTGACATTTTAACTGTGATATGTCTTGATGTGGTCCTCTTTAGGTCTAGCTTGCTTGAGACTCTGTGCTTCCTGAACTTGTATGTCTATTTCCTTTGCCAAAATTTGGGAAGTTTTCCTTCATTATTTCTTTACCCAAGTTTTCAATTTCTTGCTCTTTCTCTGCTCCTTCTGGCATCCTATGATTTAGATGTTGGCACCTTTAAAGTCATCCCAAAGGTTCCTAAGACTCTCCTTTTCCTTTTCCTTTTTTTTTTTTCTTTCGGTTTTTGTTTTCTCATTCTGTACTGGTTGACTGTTTATTTCTTCCTTATGTTTCAAATCATTAATTTGAACCCTGGTTTCCCTCCCTTCACCATTGGTTTTGTGTGAATTTTCCTTCATTTCATTTAACATAGCCTTCACTTCTTCCCTTCTGTGTTTACCATACTTAAGCATATCTGTCAAGTTTGTCAGCATCTTTATCACCATTGTTTTGAACTCTGCATCTGTTAAGTTGGCTATCTCTTTGTCTATTATGTTGGCTATTTCCTTATCACTTAGTTCTCCCACTAGAACCTTGATCTGTTTCATTTTTTGGGGCCATACTTCTCTGTCTCCTCAACTAGACAGGCTTTTGTGTGCTTCTGTTTCTTAGGTAGAGCTGTTGTACCTATTACATTGTAAGGGGTGGGACCTTGGGTACTCATCAGTGCAGGGTGACCTGTTTCACTAGGTTGTGGTGCTGTATGTTGGGAAGGGGTCTGAGAGGCAACAATGCTGCTTGCTCAATACTTGCCCCTTTTTCTGGCACCTCTCTAGGGGTTGTCCCGGCCATGGTTCCCAGACTGGGTGGGTCTGTGGATGTTCCAGGACCATGAGGGTCTTTAAACAAACAGGCTCTGCTGAGAGACTGGCAGTTTCTACCTCCACCCAAACCCCTCATTGCTTTTCCACAGTAAAAAGCAATGAGGCTTTACTTTCCCCCAGATGCTGGAGCTGTGAGCTGTGTAGTCTGGTGCGGTTCTAGGAGTGCTCCCCAGGTGTCCCTACTTTTTATAATGTGGGACTGAGCATTCCACCAGTCGGCCACAGCCACCATCCTGCTATAGCCATGGTACTGCCAAACGGAATCCCCTCTGTCCCAGCTCCACCCCTTTTACTTCTCTGGATAAGTATTTCTTCTTTTCTTTGTTCCTCCTTAGTTGTGGAGGGAGACACAGTGTGTCTACCTATGCCTCCATCTTGAACAGAAGTCTCAGTTGATGGCCCTGACTGGTGGCACAGTGGATAAGGCACCAGCCTGTGAACCCAAAGGTCTCTGGTTTGATTCCCCACTCAGGGCACATAACCAGGTTGCCAGGTCTCCAGCCAGGTCCATGGCTGGAGGCAGGTGAAAGGCAACCGTACATCGATGTCTCTCTCCCTCTCTGCCCTCTCTCCCTTCCCCTCTCTAAAAATAACGAATAAAATCTTTTTTCAAATAAAGAAGTCTCAGTTGATTCTTTTTTTAAAAAAGATTTTATTATTTTTAGAGAGAGAGGGGAAGGGAGAGAGGCAGAGAGGGAGAGAGACATCGATGTACCGTTGCCTTTCACCTGCTTCCAGCTACAGACCTGGCTGGAGACCTGGCTTGCAGCCTGGTTATGTGCCCTGGCTAGGAATTTAACCAGCGACCTCTCGGTTTGCAGGCTGGCGCCGTATCCACTGTGCCACCAGCCAGGGCTTAATTTTTAATAACCAGGTATTTGTCTGTTTTCTTAGTCTTTTCTAACAATGTGCGCTTAGATTTATTAATCTTATTTTGCTTTCTAATTCATTGATTTAAAAATATTATTATTTTTTTGCTTTGCTTAGTATTTTTTAAATTGTTCTTTTTTATTTTTAAAGATTTTATTTCATTATTTTTAGAGAGAGGGGAAGGCAGAGAGGCAGAGAGGGAGAGAGACATCAATGTATGGTTGCTTTTCACCTGCCCCCAGCCACAGATCTGACTGGAGACCTGGTTTGCAACCTTGTTGTGTGCCCTGGCTGGGGAATTGAACCTGTGACCCTTGGGTTCGTAGGCTGACGCCTTATCCACTGTGCCACCAGCCAGGGCCTTAAATTGTTCTTTTTACTTCTTGGATTGAATGTGTCACTGATTTTTATTCTTTCTTGTTTAGTTGTAAAAGCATTTAAAACTGATTTTTCCTTTTGATATGACTTTGATGGCATCCAAAGAACTTTAATAAATAGTATTGGCAATGTTAGTTTTTCTACAAAGTAATTACCATATTGATTTTTACCTTCACTTAATGAATGTGTTTAGGTAGGCTTTGGTTTTCAGGTATATATTTTTTAATTTGATTAATTTCCAGGTTTGTTCTTTTTTTTTTTTGCTTTGGAGGGTCATTTAACCTTTACAATTTCTACTTTTGGAAATTTTCTGAGAAATTTGTTGTGGAAAGAGAATTCAAAGATATTTCAAAAGAAATATTTTCCCTGAAGGGTACAATTAAAAAAAATTACGTATTTTTTAGCTTTATAGAAATATAATTGATAAATAAAATTGTTAAGATTTTAAAGTATAAATTGTGCATGGGTTTATTTCTGGGCTCTCTATTCCATTCCATTGATCTATGTGTCTGTTTCTATGCCTATCTGCTCTTCATTATTATAGCTGTATATAGTTGGATTACAAGTGTAATTTCTCCAGTTTTGTTTTTCTTTCTCAAGAATGCTTTGTCTATTTGGAGACTTTTGTGGTCCCATACAAATTTTAGATAGTTCTTTATTTTTATTTAAAATGCAACTGGAATTTTAATAGGGATTGCTTGAATTTGTAGATTGCTTTGGGTAGTATGGACATTTTAATGATTTTAATTTTTACTAGCAGAGGACATGGAATATGTTTCCACTTCTTTTTCCATTTGTTTTATCAATGTCTTATAGATTTCAATGTATAGATCTTTCACCTCTTAGATTAAATTGACTCCTAGGTATTTATTCCTTTTTTGATAATATTGTTAATGGAATTGTTTTATTTATTTCTCTGTGTTTTAGATATTTTATTGTTAGTTTATGGAAACACAACTGATTTCTGTATGTTAATTTCATGTTATGCAACTTTACAGAAAATGTTGACTAGTTTCAATGATGATTTTTTGGTGAAATTGGTAAGTTTCTTTCTTATTTCTTAATAAATAATGTCATTTGCAAATAGAGACAGTTTTGCTTTTTACTTTCCAATGTGGGTGCCTTTTATTTCTTTTTCTTGCCTAATTGCTCTTGCTAGGACTTCTAGTACTATGTTGTCTTACTCCTGGTCTTAAAGGAAGAACTTTCAGCTTTTAGCCATTATATATATGAGGTATGTTCTCTCCTTACTTCATTGAGGGATTTTTAAATCATGAATGCATGTTGGATTTTGTCAAATTCTTTCTGTGTGTTTATCAAGATGATCACATGATTTTTGTCCGTTTTGTTAACATGGTGGAGCACATTTATTGAGTTATGGATGTTGAACTATCCCTGCATCCTTGGACTAAATCTCATTTGATCATAGTGTATGATCTTCTTAATGTATTGTTGTATTTGATTAGTTAATATACTGTTAAGGATTTTTACATTTATGTTAATTAGTCATATTGGTTTGTAAATTTCTTATAAGGTCCTTGTCTGGTGTTGGTATCTAAGTCATATAAAATGAATTTGGGAGTTTTCCCTCTTCTTTGATTTTCCTTGGAAGAACTTGAGAAGGATTGGTATTAATTCTTCTTTAAATATTTGGTAGCATTCACCAGTGAAGCCGTTTAATCCTGGACTTCAGTTTATTGGGAGGTTTTTGATTACTGACTCAATCTCCTTTCTCATTATTGATCTATTCAGATTTTGTACTTATTCACGACTCAGTCCTAGTAGTTGTATGTTTGTAGAAATGTATCCATTCCTTCTAGGTTGTCCAGTATTTTGATGTGTAATTATTTATAGTTGTCTCTCATGAGTCTTTGTATTTGTGTGCTATCAGTTACAATGTTTCCTCTTTCTGATTTTATTAGTGTTCTCTTTGTTTATTGGTAAATGTAGATAAAGGCTTTGTCTACTTTATTTTTTAAAAGTAGCTCTTAATTTTATTCATCTTATATTTTAAAATCGATATTTCATTTATTTCTGCTCTGATCTTTGTAATGGTTATATCAGTGATGGAAAGTTGAAAGCGGAGAACCTACAGTTGGCAACTAGATTAAAGGTATTTTCTTTAACAAATATAGGGGTCTAAGCCATTGTTATCTTAGAAGACTGAAACATGGCTGTCTTAGAGAAGAAACAGAGTAGTGTTTATTCTGAAAGAACCATTGCAGCAAAGGAGCAGTTCAACTGTGACCAATGCTAATAATGAAAGCATATTCTAGAAATAGTAACCCAACCAAGGCCAGACCGGTAGAACAGGGTCCAGAATTGTAGAATTGAGTCCAAACTTTCTCTTTGGCATTCTCTCCAAAGCCTATGGAATTCTCTGGTAATATGTATGAATCCAGTAGCAGTAGGGATATTGAAAGACCTTACAACAGTGATATATCATCTGAAGAATTAATGCTTTCCACATTATTTTTTTGTCCATACCAGTGATGATAAAAATTATGATTGATAATGTTGAATGTTCACTATGTACTAGGTGCTTTGGCATTACTATTTTAAACAGTTTCTGCTACTACTAACAAGATGTAAATTATGATCACTTTAAATGAAAAAACTGAGTCTTACAAAGTTCAGATCACTTGATATGGTAAATATGTGTAGACCAAGTTTTGAACCTGGGTATAAGCTCTGTAAAGGCAGATATCATAGCTATCTTGTTCATTTGGTGCCCCTGATGCTTGAAATATAATGGGTAAATGAATAAATTCCATATATAAATGCTTTCAATTATCTTCTTTTTATTTCATATTAAGGTTAATTTGGAGTTTTAGTTCTCTATGCAGATATTCAAAGGGATTCAGAGAGTTGAAAGATATTAGATGATGGTAGTAATCTTGGACTGATAAGCTGGAGGTCCTTGTAGAATGGGCAACTGGCTATGACTGGTATAAATTAAATATAGTGACAGACCTATAGAAGTAAATCACCACTTAGTAAATGATTTGTCTTTCCATTTAATGGATTTAGTACAAGAATCTTTAACCTCGGACGTATAGAGTCCAAGGAATTTCCTGGCAGGTCCTCAGGAAATTTGTCAATATTGAAATTTTATGCCAGATTGTGTTGTGTGTGTATTTTCTGGAAAGAGGTTTTCATAATTTTCAGGGATCTTTGACACTAAGAAAGAAGATAAACAGTGTTTAATGGAACATTTATCATTTAAATTCTGACTGTTGGTGTTGAAATTGGATACAAGCATTCTTTTTGTAGGTTTTTATTAAAAGGAAAACTTTTGTTTCCTCCTACAGATAATTGATTTAAGAGTGTTTTGAGGTATAGTTGATATTTCTGAGCTTAGGGCTGGGACTTATTTCCTACTAAAAAGCCTATGACACTCATTACATCAAAGCCCAGAAGAGAATATTAATTAATTTCCATCATATTTGGACACAGAATGAAAATAAGTTTGTTTCTCATCCTGACCACCCATGCTGCTAGCTACCCTGAAAGCTCTTTCTTTGTCCTTTTATGATTTGGGTCCAAACTAGCTAAATCATGGTCTTCTAGTTTTCTCTAAATAAGCTCATGAGCATTGATCTGTTTCTAAGCAAAGCCCATAGACCTGCCAGTTTAATTTTGGCAATCCAAGTCCCAGGGCCACCAGTAGGTTTGCCTTCGCTTTAATCTGTAATGTGTATGACACTATATTCTTTGGCTGCTCTAACGCAGGCTGCCAATTAGATCCAAATGTGTCAGACAGCCTCGGAGAGGATACCAGTGGCCAAGTTTCCATTAGTGGTTACACTGATTGATGCCTACAGCGTTCTGTTCATGTACTAATAGAAACCTATTTTCATCTTTAATCTTGGGGTTGGGAGTTGAAGTAAGGGGGAGGAGAAAGTCCCAGAACACAAGTAAATCTCTTTGTGTCTCTCAACTTTTGTTTTTCCTTTAACACAGGAAAGACTCCAGATTATAGGAAGTAGGGATTCTCTGGTTCAGCATAGGGTATACTTGTCATCTTCTCAGGAATGGAAGAATGAGGGAGAGGGAAGGAAGCCACATTTATTGAAGAATAGCTCTGTGTCTGCAATGGCGTTAGGTGATTTTGCATGTGACCTTTTTCGATAGTCTAACAATTAGAAAATAGGAGTTAGCCTTCTGTATCCTGTTGAAGAAATCATGGCTCAGAGATGAAGAATATGTTCTATACTGTGCACATTTTAAATGGCAAAACAAACTCGCACAGGTATCTATTGGATGTAACAGTCTGCTATTCCTCCTCCACTGTACAATAATGTAAGCGATTACTGTATTAATTCTTCTAGCACCTAAAAAGAGCTTGGAGAAAGCTTCAAGTTGCACAATAGAAATGTGAGTCATCAGAAACCAACATAGACCTAATCTCTAGTTTTCAGCTTTGCATTAATATTTAAAAATGGGCCTATGTTTATTTTTCTCTTCTAGTTGTAGGATATATATAGTTTCTTGAGATCAGATCATTGTTCTGAGGAGTAAACTGTGCCGGGGGAAAGAATGGAGGAGATGAAAACCAACACTTTCTTCCTTGTTAATGAGTCATATTGTCTGCACTTGGGTTTTTACTGATGTCAGCTGATGTGGATTTTGCCCATCTTTCAAGGAAGAGCCTAACGCTAGTGCACACGTCTGCATCTCATTTTTAATACCAGTTAATTCTGAGAGAAAAAATGTATTAAGTTTAGTGTATGTTTAAAAACATATTTTTTCCCTCATTTGCAAAGGGTGTAATTTGATATTTGGGACTGAGTTACACAAGAGTTGTTGAAATATATACTTCACTACAGCTTTTCTGGGAAGGGAGGTTTATTGCAACCAAAACTTTTAGATGTGGTGAAGAGCCTAGAGCAGGGGTTGGCACACTTTTTCTGTAAATTGCCAGATAGTAAATATTTTAGGCTTTGCAGGCCATATGGTTTCTGTGGCAACTACTCAACTCTGTTGTGGTACTGTGAGAACAGCCATAGACAGTATGCAAATAACTATGCGCAGCTGTGTTCCAGTAAAATTTATTTACAAAAAAAAAGGGAGGGGCCAGATTTGGGTGTGAGTTATAATTTGCCAAATACTAGCCTAGAAGATATCTCAGGGTTTGTTTCTTTTCTTTTCTTTTCTTTTTTTTTTTTCTTTTTTGATTTAGATGACACTGCCAAGCACACAATAAATGCTCAATAATATTTTTTTTAACTAACTGAATGCATTAGGAAGGAACAGCAGAACTCTTTTGTCATGGACTGAATTTGTGTTGAAATTCATACATCAGAAACCTACCCAACATGATAGTATTAAGAGGGGGGTCTTTTGGGAGCTCTGCCCTTATGACTAAAATTAGTGCCCTTATGAAAGTGACCCCAGAGAGCTAGGTTCTCACCTTTCCCAGCTGACGGCATAGCGAGAAGTTAGCACTTGGAAACCTGGAAGACAACTTTCCCCAGAACCCAACCATGCTGGCACCCTGACCCTAGATTTTTTAAAAAATTTAATCTTCATTGTATTTTTCCATTATCATTTTGTCCCCTTATACTTTCCAGCAATCACTACGCTGTTATCCATGTTTTTGAGCCCTTTATCCTTTTTGTACAATCTCTTCACTCCCTAACCACCCCACCCCACTAGCTGTCATCTGTTTTTCCATCTCTGAGTCTGTCTCTGTTTTGCTTGTTAGATCAGTTTGTTCATTAGATTCCACATAGGAGTGAAATCATATGGTATATTTGTCTTTCTCTGACTGGCTTATTTCACTTAGCATAATATTCTCCAGGTCCATCCATATTATTGCAAAGGATAAAATTTTCTTCTTTTCCCCCCGCCCCTCCCCTCCCCATCTCTCCCACTCTCTTCTTCTTCTTCTATGGCCAAGTAGCTTTCCATTGTGTAAATATCCCATAGTTGTTTTATCCACTCATTTATTGATGGACATTTGGTCTGCTTTCATATTTTGACAATTGTAAATAATGCTGCAATGAACATAGTGGTGCTTATGTTCTTTCAAATTGGCGTTTTGGTTCCTTCTGATATATTCCCAGAAGTAGGATTGCTAGGTCAAAAGGTAGAACCATTTTAAACTTTTTGAGATATCTCCATACAGTTTTCCACAGTGGCTACACTAGTCTGCATTCCCACCAACAGTACAAAAGGGTTCCCCTTTCTCCACATCCTTACCAGCACTTATTGGTTATTGATTTATTGATGATAGCCATTCTGACAGGTGTGAGATGATATTGAATTGTGGTTTTAATTTGCCTTTTTCTGATGGTTAGTACTAGTCTCCAGAACAGTGAGAAATAAATGTATTTGTTTATCAGACACCTAGTCTATGGTATTTTGTTATAGCAGCCCAAACAGAGTATAACATCTTTCCAGACTTTATTATTATCAACTGTGTTATAAATTAAGAAAGTGTTTGGTAGGAATAGACTTAATGCATAGATAGAAAAATAAAGCATGAGAAACTAGGGGCCCAGCAAGTTGCAGGCAAATTTTCATTTAGAATTCAAGCTTCTTGATTCTATTCAATATTGCATTTACTGAACCCTTTTGGTTTTTAAAACTATTTTAGGCCCTGGCTGATGGCATAGTAGATAAAGTACTGGCCTGCAAACCCAAAGGTCACTGGTTCGATTCCTAGCTAGGGCACCTAATCAGGTTGCAAGCCAGGTCTTCAGCCAAGTTAGTAGCTAGAGGCAGGTGAAAGGCAACCGTACATTGATGTATCTTTCTCCCCCTCTGCCTCTCTCTCTTATCCCTGTCTCTGAAAAAATAAATAAGATCTTTAAAACAAACAAAGAAAAAAACTATTTTATTATTTGTTCTAAGCAAAGCTGCTTCTTTCAGAGAGAATATTACTCATTCTGGCTGCATCTGATAAGGTGCTTTGTAGCAAAAGAGGGAAAACCCAGTTCAACAGGTTTAAACAATGCAGGGCATTTTTCTTTTTGGCAGATGAAATGGAAAAGCCTAGATGCAGAGTGGGCTCCAGACAGATTTGACTCAATCACTCCAAGTTACTGAAAACCCAGTTCCTCTCTGTCTCTTCATTCTCGCTGCCACTTGGCCATCTTTATTATCATCAGCACCCTCCCTGTGGGACACCTTTTATGGCCTTCTTGCTTGGGGATGATGAAGTGGGGAAAATAAACTTCTCCTCAAACAGCTACTAACCTTGGCTGATTAACGAAACAGAACATAGGCAAGGATGGACTACCATGCATCCTGGTTTGGGCACGGGAAACAATAAAATTAGCCAAGTCAACTGAATATTTGGTGGTCTTGAAAACTGGGAACAAACCAGGGTATGGATGCCTTTTAGAGAAAGGAACACCTCTCGAGGATTGCAAGAGCCTGGAGGATTTGCGGAGCCCAAAGACGTACAGAATCACTGCAGTCTAGGAAGAAGGCAGCACGTAGGGGTGGATGGACCAGGAGTGAAGGACTACATCTGAAAGCCACCTGAAGGAACCAGTTTTTATCTCTGAAATGAGAGGGGCCCTGCTGAAGAAGTTTGAGAGCGTAAGATCAGACCTGAATGTTAGGAAGGTTACTCTGACAGCTTTGCAGAAAGGGGTTTGGGGAGAAAAGCAGTGACCCTAATACAGTCGGCTGGATGTGGCAGAGTAGTGGCAGGATGGAGGAGAGGGGAGAGGAAGAGAGCCGTTTAGGTAGACTCAATCCACTGTGGGTTATGGGTTGTGAGTTACAGGGGAAGTGAAGCAACCAGAGTGACTTTGGGGCTTCTATTTCAGCAGCTGGGGACGCGGCAGGTCACACACTAGGATGGGGGAATAAGCATATCCCTGGGCCTTTGTTTTTGAGGATGTGCATGTGGGAGTCAGATGTACTGTGTAACTTTCCGGATACATTGAATGAGGAGAAGCCGGAGAAGGGTGACCATCCCCACACATGTCAGGATGAGGTCTCTGCAGGGGTCTATAACCGGTTGATAGCCTTGGTTCCTGCTGCTGCTGCTGAGTACAGAGCGCTGGATGGAACTCAGAAGCCCCCAAAGAGCCCGTTGGCTACCAGCCTGTTCAACCAAGGACTAGATGGAATCACTTTCAGGGAAACTGGTCTTTCTTTCTAATCCTCTCTGGCTGCTCTTGCTAATGGAGCCTGTTCTAATGGTTGGAGGCACTGTCAGCCCCAAAGGGAAAATGCCTCTCCTTAGCTTTGGTGAAGGCCTGGCAGAAGGATTCACTGCATGCAAATGCCTGAGGCACCCTCCTGGGGAGGGACCTGATGCGCAGCCCAGAGTCCTGTGTCCTCGGTGACTCAGCCAGGCCTCACAAAGAGCATATTCCGAATCTGCTAGGAGAAAAGAGAATTGACAAGTGGCTTGTCATTGTGATTGATGGCTGTGGAAACATATCAGACACATTCTTCCAGCCATTGCAAAAGGGCTTTCAGCAGGGCTTCCTGGGGGACATCATGTGTTCAGCTGGTGACAGTAGCAGCCACTGGTCCATCCTGTGAGTGACCAGAGCAAGGTGGAACATGCAGACAGCTGTGTGGGCCAGCTGTCTGCAGAGCACCCTCTCAGTCCTCCAAGTCTCAGCTCAGCCTGCCTCCAAAGACTTGAGTGGCAGGAATTATGGGGTGGGAAATAATTGGATATATTAGTGTCCCCAAGCTTTTTTGGCATCAGGGACCAGTTTCATGGAAGATAATTCTTCCACTGACCAGGGAGGTGGTGGTGGGGAGTTTGGGATGATTCTAGCACAATACATTCAAGCTCATCTCCTGCTGTGCCACTGGTATTGGTCCGCAGCCCAGAGGTTGGAACCTGTGGAATATATGATGAATTCTTTTTTTTTTTTTTTTTTAATTTAGATGCAAGGATGATACAACATTCATAAATCAATAAATGTAATACACCACATCAACCAATTGAAAGACAAAAACCATATGATCACATCAATAGGTGCCGAAAAAGCATTGGATAAAGTACAGCAACCATTTATGATAAAAACCCCCAGCAAAATAGGAATAGAGGGAGCATACCTCAACATCATAAAGGCCATCTATGAGAAATCTGAAGCCAAAATCAGACTTAATGAACAAAAACTGAAACCTTTCCCCCTATGATTATGATGAATTCTTTAGATAGCAAATGTTTTGAAATTATGGTAAAAAGGATTTTAAATGGCAAAGCAGTGTCATTCTCATTAGAGCCCCAGGGAGCTTTTGGAAGCTCCAGTGTGAGTGAGCTGCTTTTCAGGTAAAACCAGTCCCCCAGCCATCCGTGGACACGTGGCGCAACTCCAGGCAAGCAGGTGGGTGCGGCTTGTGGATGGAGTGTGGCACTGACTGGTTAAGAGAAAGCTTTTCAGTCTTTTCACTCGCTTCCTTTCCTCTCTGTTCCTCTGTGTGTGTGTGTGTGTGTGTTGAAATGCTCTCTCTTGATGTTGTGGCAAAGGAAAATAGTCCTTGGGACTCTGATCAAGACAATCCAAAAACCTATGTTGAATGTTTGCAATGGACCAGGCATTGTGTAGCAGATGAAGGTTGGGGAAGGGCTGATGTTTCCACACTCGAAGGTGCTCACTGTCTAAGGTGGAGGGTGGGTACATGTCCAAATCAGAAAAGGAATTAACACATTAGCAGGTAGTGCAAAAAAAAAAAGAAACAGAGGTATCCTTTCCAGAAAAAGGGGGAAGGTTTCAGGAAAGAACTGACATGGAGAAAGAGAGAAAGACAAAGATAGCAAGAATAGCATTGTTGCTTATGAGGAACTAGAATGTTCTGAGTGGGAATGTCCCTACATAAATGCTGCCTGGGTAGGTGACACATCAGGGGGCCATCTATCATTAACTTGCTTCCTTCAGGGCATTGGAGTTTGGGACAGTTGCTCTTTCATAGTTAGAAAAGTTTAACCCTGACTGAGTGGGTGGCCACAGGAACTGATGGAACACAAAGGCCTCCCACGTTTCAGAATTAAACAGGTAAGCCAGAAAAGGAAAAGAGTAGAGTTTTTCATGGTCTTTTTTTTCTTAGTTAATGTTTACTGAGAGTCCTTCCTGGACGCTGTGGAAATTCCCTGATGACAAGGAATGCGGGGTCAGGTGAAGGATACACCGAAGTTGCTTTTTATTGCTGAAAATATGAAGCCTATGTTTTTCAGAGACCCTGAATGTGCTAAAACCATTCACCTGACCACGCATTTTTCTTAGGCCTCTACTCTGCCAGCTAAGAGAAATAACAGTCTTTGTATTTCAAGTATTCTTTGAGATGCATGTTTCTGAAAACTTGAGTACATTTTACACTCCCCTCATTTTGATTTGGTATCTGCTTCTGGGATGACAGTGTTGGAGTGTGAGGTAACGTTTTCAGGGCCGACAAAACTCCTCCTAAGGAAAGTGGGAAAAGGCAGAGGTGATCCCACAAACCCTACAGAACGGCTGGTGGGGGTGGGGGTGAGGAGGGGGGGTGTAGACAGGGCAGGCAGGCACATCTATTGAATATCTTAATCCACCCAGCACTGTGCTAGATGCTTTGTAGGCAATAACTTACTTAGCCCTTAGACTCCTGGATGAAGTGGGTAGTAACCCTGTAGAGTGATGAAGAAACTGAGACTCTGAGAGGTTAAGCATTTTGCCCCAGACCCATCTACTCAGAAACGATGCAGCCATGACTCATATGCGGGAATCCCGGGCTCATATGACCCTGCCTGCTTGTGGCTCTATCGGTAAACAAATCATGCTGTTCCTTCCTTGTGCTGATCCCAAGAAAGGAGAAAGTGTGAACTGCTCTTTGGCCAGCACTCTTGTTACAGCTGGGGCAAAACTGGACAACTTTTCTGCCTACCACTATAGTAAGAAATATGCATGACAGGAAGACACAGTACAGTTTTTTATGTAAATATCAAAAGTTTCATGAAGTAATTCTTAGAAGTGTGAAGTGCTGTTGTTCTATTGAAGTAGTCTATACTATTCATTCAATTAAAAAAAAAAAAAAGGAAATGCTGGACTTGACCCGCCAGTTCAGTTGGGGGTAGCCTATCTAGTGAAAGCACTCATTGCGTGTAACAAAACCAAAATGATTTGTTTGTAGCTTTGGACATAAATTTGACAAATTCTTTTTTTTTTTTTTTTTTGCATATACCACTCTGGCTAAGGATGTGATGTTACCCTTTTATGACTTCTTTTTCCCACAAACCCTGTCTAGTTCTAGTGTTCATAAAACTCTTTACTTATGTCCACTAGCCTTTGACTTTAGTTTGTGTGTAGGGTCACAGCCCAGGAGCCAGTCCTCACTCAAGGGAAGTTTTAAATAGGAGAAACTTGATTATGTCTACCTTTAAAAAGGATTTTCTTTGTCCTGGCTGGTGTGGCTCAGCTGATTGGGCATTGTCCCACAAACCCAAAAGTCACCAGTTCAATTCCTAATTGGGCCACTTGCCTGGGTTGCAGGTTCAGTCCTGGTCCAGGAGTGTACAGAGGACAACCAATTGGTTATTTCTCTCTAGCATTGATGTTTGTCTCCCTCTTTTTCTCCCTTCTTTCCCCCTCTCTAAAAATTAAACAAAATAATCTTAAAAAATAAAATAAAATTATCTTTGTCTAGGTCATGTATAGAGATTCTTCCTTAAGGCTCCACCTATGAGTAAATTGAACTTTTAAAACAGCACTTGGTCACGTTAATCATTGAAATTTTGCTAGATTTGTGGTTTCAAACAGATAGTGTTTAAAAGGATTGAAGATAGGTAGGTGGTGTTTGGTGAGGTGGGCTTTCTGATTCCAACTGCACTGACAGGCTCCCATCTGAGGATCATATGGCCAGATTTGTGGGAAGAAACCTACAGGAATAATCTTTTTGAAGGTGTGCAATAAAGTGCTAGACAAATAGGAGCAATTATTGTTATTGGATGTGATGCTGAGTGAGACCATCGCTCTTTATCCTGTTCATAAAAGATGGCTCACCTTCTTCTTGACATAAGTGCGACCTGTAATAAATTTTTGCTCATTTGACCATAAAAATGGTTGATTTTTACTTGACCAATAAATCAGATACATAATGATTCCCTATTATATGCTTAAGTATTATGTGAGGCTCTGTGGGGGCTAAAAACAGATGAGATGGGGGTCTCTACACATAAGGTGCTTAAAATTGATCTTCAAAGAGAAGAAAAATTTAAAAAATGAAACAAAAATGTGGAAAGTCCTTTCCACATGTATCTCAGTGGTAAACAGTGTGCTGCAGATCACAAAAGCAAAGCTAAATGCTCAGATCAGTCAGAGGAGCTCAGGTCTGCCCCATGGTCTGTAAAGAACCCTCCATGTTGGAAATTAGAGGAATAATGAGGCTGCAGAGATCTGTTGATTTGGAAAACTCCACTCAGTGACTTTAAACCCTTGGGATTGTTGACTTGCTTTGTGATGTTGATTAAATTCAGGCTATAAGACATCCCATGTACTATACCACCTACCTTAGGCCTTAGTGAAGAATTTAATTGAAGGACTGAGTTCAGAGTCTTGGTGTATTAGTCAACTCTGGCTGCCATAACAAAATACTATAGGCTTGGTGGCTCGAACAGTAGAAATTTATATTTCTCACAGTTTTAGAAGCTGGAAAGTTCAAGGTCAAAATGCTGGTGAGGTAGGTTTTATTCTGAGACTTCTTCTCTTGGCTGGTAGGCTACTGTCATCTCATATGACCTCTTCTTTGAGAGATCCCTTGTCACTCTTATAAAGACATTCATTCCATCATGGGAACCTCACCTAAATCCAATGATCTCTCCCAATAATATCACATTGAGGATAAGGGCTTCAACATATAAATTTGAGGGGGACATAAACATTCAGTTCATAATACTTGGTATGTTCAAGCTCTGTGATGAAAGGGAGAAAATAAAAAAGCATAAGAGGGTTTCCATTTGTTTTGCCACCCATGAGCTTTGCTATAGAGAGAATGCATTGTAAATACTCTGCTGCTATCACCTGATGTGTTCACTTCTTTCCAGGCCACACTGATTTTAACATTTTTGTTGTAGTTGAAATCGCAGCTCTGAATGTTAAATTGGAAGGCTGCCATAGCACCATGCACCAAATTATGTGTTGCATATTAAGGCCTTGGGAAACATGCACTCTGTTAGGCAAATCATAAAACTCATGGATCAGCTTTCATAATTAATCTAACTATGGATAGTAGAGACGCCGCTGCTGCATTCCTTCCCAAGCAACTATCCATTTCTGACTTAATGATAGCCAAAAGTTATTGGAACTTTCCCCCCTCCTTCAGTTCTTTCATGCAATGCCTCTTCTTCCTGGCTCAGAAAGACATTAGGAAAGTAGCCATGAGTTGTTTGTCTTCTTGTTTTTCTGACTCTGAGGAAGAGCCATGTCTGTACATTCAATTTAAGATAAGCGGGGCTGGTCTGTAGTTAAGTGTTTATAAAGAAAGTTCCAAGGAGAACAGATTGTGGGGTGTTGGTCGGCGTGAGTGGCCTCTGAGCCAGTTCTGAGACCTCTGTTGTGCTGGGAAAGGCAACATTTGGGCTCTAGGGAAAAAAATCCCACAACCTCAATAAACGACCATGGTCACTGGGCTTCTGAGGCTCTTCTTCCAAGTAAAGCAAATTCCAAGTAGGGTGACCCTATTTTTTTCAACATTAATTTTTCTTAGCAACATTCACTTTTCCAAAATGCTTTGCCAAGGTTGTGCATTAAAGCATGGGTGACTCAATCTAAGTCATATCACTCAGGATATCACAGAAAGTGATTACATGGAATCACAGAAACTTATGGATGGAGGAACTTTAGGGACTATTAGTTCAAACTTCTTGATTTCAGGGAAGGAAAGCAATGGGGTGTGTCTTGCATCAGTCAGTGGAAGAGCCGGCCTTATATGTAGACCTCCTACCCCCCACTTAATTCACTGTCCTGGTTACTGTGCCCCAACTTGGAAAGCTTACGCATTCTTTTTTTAGGTTGAGATAGACTTCCTTTGAGGATTGCCTGATTTTAGCAATATGCTGGGACTTTTATCAGTTCATAGGCAAAGTTGGCATGAATTTAACCTCCTTAGCAGAACAAGTAGCAGATCTAAAGGTAATAAAGTTAAAAAAAATAATCTGGCATACAATCTCTTAAGGTAACAAAACTAAGGCCATGTTTTGGTCAGAGCTCTGAAATTTGTTGTTAATTCATTATTGGAACACTGCCTTTATCTAGGCAGTTTTTATGGGCAGTTGTACGACAAGATGCTCTGTCTCCGATCACGGTGACAACACTGGGTGATGGTGGGGTTGGGTGGATGGGTGTGGTGTTGGGGAGAAACGGAGATGTGGGGAATGTAGCCAGAGAGGAACTGGTACTTTTGTCAGGAAACTTAGTCCTTCTCCATCATTTTCTTGTTATTGAAATATAGCCCATTTCATACCTTAAGGTTTCTTCTAATAAGGAAAATAAAGATGAATTAAGGGTACATTTTATGACATGTTGTGTTCACAAAAGGTCTTTTGACAAGAAGCCAAGAGACCAAGCAGACTCAGCTGTCCCACTAAGAAGCAATGATCACCTGACAAGTGATATAGATCCCTTGGACCTGGGTTTCTTTATCAGTGTCAGGAAGAGGTGAATCACTCCACTAAGTGAAATAAGTCAGTCAGAAGAAGGTAAGAACCATATGACCTTACTTATACGTGGGGTATAAAACTGAAATTCACAGACTCAGACAACTGCAGGGTGATTACCCAAGGGGAGGGTGTTGGCGGGTAGTAAAGGATAAAGGGAGTTAGATATGAGGTGACAGAAGATGATCTGACTTTGCCTAGTGGGCACACAACGCAGTATACAGACCACATATCCTAGAAATCTACACTTAAAATCGATATAATCTTATTAATCAATGCCATCCCCAATAAATTTAATTTAAAAAATATAGGCAAGAAAATTTTTAAAAAGGTGAATCAGATGACTTCTTGAGTTCTCTTAGAGCTCCCAAATTTTAGGTCATCCCTCATGGCAGGTACTCAGTTCCTGAAACATTCTGATTTAGTTGCTGTACTCTGCCAAACAGTATAACAATTACTAATACTTACAGTCCAAAATTGCCAGGCTCATTCACTAATACACTGAAGGTCATAAGTAGGAGTCTGCCTTCTTCTTCTTCCAAAAACAAATTAGAAAGATTCTGCAATTTGAGGATAAATGGACTGCCTGGAAGGCATGTTGCCCAAAGAATTCTTTCATCCCGTCTTGAATGTTTGTTGTGATAAAAGTACCCAGTTAAGTGTCTGGTACTGTACAGCTTCCCCAGGAGCATGTGTATGTACACACATAAATATACATATATGCATATATGTACATACATATATTAATGTTTATATACATATATGTTAATACATAAATAAACAAATATAAATAAGTTGGTTAAGAAAGGGGTCATAGTCTATGAACTCTGTGCCAAGTCAAAGAAAACCAGTATCTTCAAAGATTCCAGTAAATCCTAAGAATGATAGATATTATATTTAGAAAAATCCTGAATGGGCTATTTTGGTTAAAAAAGATGTTGTGTCTTCTGGAATGATCTAGAGGAGAAGATAAAGTCCAAAGTGCTAAATTGCTTTGTGTAACAAAATTGAGGGAATGTGCATTTTCTTGGGCTGTATCTTGGTAAAAGGAAGTGAGGACTCTTGGCACAATGAGAGAAGGAAGGATGGTAGAAAAATCTAGTAGAATACAGCAGCATAGAAAATTGTTGATGACTAAGGGGAAAAACCAAACAAACAAAAAAAAACAACAGCTAGAGGGAATCTCCTGTGGAAAGAAACTGTCAGAACAATGGTGCTTATTACCCAATGATAAGTTTTTCTTCAGAGCTGTAGTCTTCTTTTATTAAACTTAAGCTTTTAGCAAAAGTTTGTTCTCTGAAGTAGTGGTGATAGAATCGCTTTGGGTGTTGAAAGGAGGTGGGAAGGTAGTGGTCAAATGTGAGGGGTTGGGCTGAAGAATATTTGGAGGTAGTTGGATTTCTCACTACACTTTACATGGTGGCTGAGTCATTTTAGTGAATATTAGTAGAAAAGGTGATGCTGGAATAGCTGGTAAACCTGGGGACATTTGGATTAAAGAAATGGTATATGTGCATACACAAAAGGTGTGAAATTATCTGCCACCAGGTGGTACATTGATAACATTGTATACTTCCATATTAAGCCCATGGTTGCATATTGAAGTCCCACACAGAGCTTTAGAAAGGTACTTTGCCCTGTCCTCCGCCAGTCACTTACTTCAGTTGGTCAGGGTGAAGCCCAGGCATCGATATATTTTAAGAGATCCTCAGTTGATTGCTAATATGCAGGTAGGATTGAGGATAATAGACCAAATATCTACCTTAAGATAAATAGCATCAAAATAATTTTTGCTCATTTCTACTTTGATTTTAATCATAGAGCTAAAAGGCAACTTTGGAGGGGACATGGTCAGCAAAAATAATCCTTAAATTCATAAGACATTAAAAGTTTATATCCCAAACTGCATACTACATGCATTTCACAATTATTAAGAAATTACTGCTAGGTGCAGGGTGATATGGCTATATTGTTAAACCTGGAATCTAGTTTTGATTCAAACCCGCACAATGTATTAGAAGTTTAATTTCCTCATCCATCAAATAGGGCTAATAATAGTACCTGCCCAACCTACCTTATAATTTAGGAATAAAACAATATAAGCCCTGGCTGGTGGCACATGGATAAGGAGCTGGTTCAGTTCCCCAGCCAGGGCATATAACCAGGTTGCAAGCCAGGTCTCCAACCAGGTCCGTGGCTGGAGGCAGGTGAAAGGCAACCATACATTGATGTCTCTCTCCCTCTCTTCCTTCCCTCTCTCTAAAAATAATAAATAAAATCTTTAAAAAATATATAAAACAATATAGAAATAGATGCAAGCATTTTTTTTGATAAAGGTGGAAAGTTTTATAGACGTGTAGGATATTATTTTTTCCTTTGTAGCTCCATTTAGTCACACTCACAAGGGGCTGTGTGTGTATATATGTATATAATACACACACAGAAACATATACAGTGGACCCTTTAATTTCAGGAGTTAGGGGCACTGACCCTGCAAGTTTGCAAATCCACCTATAACTTTTGATCCCGGTACAGTTGGCCCTTTGTATCCATGGATTCAACCAATCTGAGAGGAAAAACAGTATTTTTAACTCGTGGTTGGGACTCTGCAGTTGGGAAAGGGAAAATAGTATTTTTGATCCCATGTTGATTGACTCTGTGGATGCAAAACATGAGTATAGGAAGGGTGGACCGTATTTATGGAAAAACTACTACCTACAAATGAGCCTCACAGTTTAAATCCCTCTTGTTCAAGGGTCAGTAGTAAAATATATGTATACACACACACAAATATGTTTACATATATCCAATATCCACTGGGCCTTTGGAAGCAAGGGTGTGCAATCATGGGGCTAGGTCCTGCAGAGAAACTGCTCTGTTGTTGATAAGTCACAGGCAGGTGGCTGCACCCATGGCCTCACCTTTGTGTTGGCAAGGCTTGCTGATGCTTTTACGACAATTGACTGAGCTGCAGGCCTTCTCTGTTTCTGCCCTGAAATGCCTTCTGTGGACCTCATCCCTAGGTAGGAGATGCATCATTGAGGGTAGGGTGGGGAGTGTGTACCTGGAGAGCCTCAGCCACTCACCCAGCTCTCAGAGGGAAGCATTTCCCATGGATATCAAAGAGTTCCTAGAGGGGCCATCGAGAGGGGTGGCCACCCCTCAGCATATGGGTGGCTCTTCTAATAGTTCTCTTGAGTTATTTTTAACTCCCATCTACCTCTTTCTCTGTATTGACACTCAGGACTGAAATGCATTTCACTGATTTTCCTGATTTTCCTGATTCCTGATTTTCAGGCAGGGGATCTCTTCCCAGGCCTTGGGCTCTCCCCAGTGGGGAAGGGGGCCAGCTCTCATGGAGGCTTTACTGGTTGTGTCAGGAGGGGTCCGCGCAGCTCTGCTGTTAGCCAAAGAGGAAGCCCCAATAAGAACTCCCTGGGAGGAAAGGGTGTTGGAGGGTGGACTGTGAAGCCATAGTAGGGGGTTTTAGTAAAAATGTGGTGGTTCCCCTCTTTTACAACAGCCTAGAGAACACTCCTCACTGGCCATCCTCAGGGAGGATTAAGAAATCTGGAAACCAGAATATGCTTTTACTGCCTTAATTTCTTTACATAACTCTTTTTTTCTCCTCTAGATTACAGTTTTTCAAGGTATCCAAGTTTTAAGGTTGAATCTGGAGACAGGGGTGGTACCCTGGGTGTTGTTCAACTCAGGGTAGAATGTGTGTTAAATACTTAAGGGACTCAGAGTTATAACCATGGCCAGGTGCTGAGACCAACTGCATCTTTGCTCTCTTTCCCCATCCCCAATAATAGCATCTTCCCCAGTGTTGCCATAGATATGATCTGCCTTTGGTCCCACCTGAAGTCTGTGGGCTTGGAGGTGTAGGTGTGTTGCACTATCATTCCGTTCCTCAGGTTCCTCTTCAGTAGCTTCCAAAATAGTCCTTGGGCTGCCAGGAGTCAGGGTTCCACAGTTAGGTCTGAAACCTGCTTCCAGTTAGCCCTGTGACCTCAGGCAATTCACTGTATCTCATTTTCCTCTTTTTTTTACCTGTTAGGTGGAAACACTGGTTTATTGAAAAGTAGTATAAAGATTTAAAGTATTATTGCTAAGTTTTGGCAATTATATGGTGACTAGTTTGATTTCTATTGAGTATGTGTGTAAGGGAAGTGAGCAGGGGAGACCACCTCAACATTGAGTTTAGGGTCAGATAGAAAGGTCCTCCAAATTTAAAAGTGTGGTTGCTGAGGGGCATAGTGCAAAGCAAAGAGAATACTAGGTATGTTTCAGAATGTGGTCAGTTGCATAGATTAGAGGGAGGAAGAAGGAAAAGGTGGCTGGGCCTTTGATTAAAAGCTAAGAAAGATGTCTTTTCTGTTAGGAGTTGGTAACAAAGTCTCTCCTCCAACAATGCCTCCCATTTAAGCATTAGAGATTTATTTCTTTGGATGAAGCACGATCCTTTCGTTACCATTCTTATTTAAAATATAGATTCTGGAATGAGTGACATGTTAAACTATTTATTTATTGATTTATTTTCTGTTCGCTATCCTACTTAACTAGGGTAGCCAGGATAAAAGTGATGGCACAGGATTATCTGGGGAGGAAAAGTTAAAATTAGGATATGAAGAAGAGGGACACTTTAGAGACTTTTCACTTCACCCTTTTGCTTAGCCTTTAGTTTCACTTGGAGTTTGCTAAGAGGATGGAATGAGAGTGCCAGGGCTTCTGCCTGAGACTGGAATTAAGTCAGGGGTGATCATTTAACCAGAGAGCAGGGAGAGCAAATCCCTGGTGACCAGAAACTGAATAACTCTTCTGTTCCCTCACTGTGTGCCATTGAGAGTGGGCTGGCTCAGCGCAGTGGAAACACTGCATTCCTGGGCAGAGCCCCTCCTGCCTTCCGCAGAGACGCTGCTTTTCCCTCCCCAGTCTGCGTTGCCTGAGGACAAGCTCTGATCTCAGGGGAAAAATGTGTGCTGATGGTACTTAATGATAACCCATCACACTTTACAAATGGCTTTGCAATCCATTCCGTTGTGGGTTCTCACACATTCCTCTCAGGGAAGCTAGGGGAAATTCTCACTCCAGTGTATGAGGAAATGAGTTGCTTGGAACATCAAGAAGTTGCCTCAAAGCCATGTTGCTGGTCTTCTGCATTAAACCAGACAGGTGACAGTGATAATGATAGGTGCTTCTTTTGTTGGAATATCATTTATTTTTTGTTTCTTTTGCTCTTCTTTGAGAATATGATGACTATGAGGGCAAATTTAAGTCTCTATGTATGAAATGCTGACGATGAGAAAGGAGCCAGAAGTCAGCAGACACCCTGATGTGACAGTTTCCTGGTGCCATCTAGTGTTTCTTTGAAATAATGGTGGGGGAATATTCGGCTCTTGGTTAGCAAATTGTCTTGAATGTGGCCAGAGTTGTTCTTCTCAAACAGGTATCTGTGGATCATTATATTTATTGCCAGATGTTTGTGAGAATTGTGTTCTTTAAAACTTGCCATCTCTCAAAGATGCTTTAGGAGGAGAAAGCTGATGAACAAATTTCTAGCACCCTGTGCTATACTACACCATGAGCATTTGCATAGTAGCAAGGCTACAGAGGCCCTGACTGGTGTGGCTCAGTGGGTTGGGCATCATCCGGCAAATAGAAAGGTAGCTAGTTTGATTTCAATGCTTCTCCCTCTCTCTATTTCTCTGTCTCTAAAAATAAATAAATAAAGATAAATAAATAAATAACATCTTAAAAAAATGTAAAACAGGGCTACAGAGAAAGAACAATGGTTAACAGACTCTGAGTCCCTTGAGAATCTCATACCACTAGCCTAGCAAACACCTATAGAAATACGTACACATCCAATCCAGCACCGATGATGCAATTTTAGATCCGGCGGCATCTGGATGAGGATGGTATACAATCTGCTGGCCAACAGTCCTTTCATTGATGGAGTTATGAAATTCTTCACTTCTTTCCATGGAGACTGGCTGTCTGAGCATGGGGGACCTACACCTTTAAGAGACAAATACCACCCTGGGCCTTTTGTAGAAACAAGGCTGGATTTTGTAGCAGTGTCTGGTAACACTCAATCTGATATCACATTTTGAGACTTTCTGTTAGAAAATGGGAGTCAATCTAATGAGGCAGTGTCTATAGGCCTAAAATAAGAGTGATGATACTTCATTTCTATTTCATTTTTACACTTACTTTTAGCTACAGCTGTGTGCATGAAAATATGTGTGAGTTGAAATATGCTTTCACAAGTAACTAGTTAAGTGAAACTATGGTTGATTCTTTTGAAAAGCAAAAAATCATGTGCGAATAATCACAAAGTGCAACTTAATAATCTATGAGTTGACCAAGATGAAGGGCCTCTGTTGTTAATTACATGTTACAGGTTTAAGGGATTGTACAAATTCATTTGGTCCTTGAGCAAGAAATGGATTGGCTTCTAGATCTTTATTAAGACAAAATACATGTCCTTTATTTACAAAATTATAAATCACAAATAGGTTTTCAGGTAAACTTCCCAAATCTCTTAAACCCATGATGTAGTTACATAATAAAATTCATAATTTAAATAAGAGAATACTGCTAGAGTATTCAAAATTATAAAGATCATTAAAAATTCAACAGGAATATATTTTTAGTTATCATTAAGATGTTTGAGTAGATGCAGTATTAGAGAACCATGGAGAAGAAAAAGTCTTTTGTCAGGCATGAAGGACTCCAAGAATTTGAGATGTTGGTGGCACTAATTCTCATATCTGAATCAATCAAAATGTGTAGCTTTCTTCTGTCTGAGTAGACCTCTACTAGTTTTTACTTAGCAAATTTGGCCATTTTTCTCTAAGAATTAAGAGAGGAAGAAAAAGAGTGATTTTCTGGACTTAGTTGGCAAGATCTAGAAGATGAAGATGGAGAAATAGAGTCAGTAACAAATGTTGTCTATGAGAGATATGTTGAAGTTAGCAAGTGGTCTTGCTAACTAAATGGAGAAATTGAGAAAATCAACTCCTAAGAGTTTACACAACTTCCCCAGCTCCTGAAGGAAGAGAATCTGTGTCCACTGGTTTTCATATTGATAGACAATTACGTATGTTAAAAGGCGAATACTATTTTGTTTATTTGTATGTTTAATGACTTTTGCAAAGCCTTTGCAAAGCCTTTGCAAAGTTGTTGTTTTTCATGTAGTAATGTTTGGGAAAGGAATTTCAATTCAAGAATTCTTTAAAATCCAAATCTCACCCCTCTCCCCACCCTCCCTATAGTATTGCTGGTTTGATTCCTGTACCAGTGAAGAGCCCAGCTTGGGCTTCGCAGGGTGACATTCCATAGAATCCCATGGCAACCAAGCTTTTCACAACAAGGATCCAGCTGGCTTTCTGTCTCAACATGTGTCAAACAGGCAAGCAGCTGTGAATCATCAAGTACATGTTGGGGTCATGTGGGAGATAATCTTTATAAAAGATGAAAAATGGGTTTGAGTGTTTATTGATTCTTCACTTCAGTGTGGGATAGAGAAGCTCTGTCAAGTAACACAGTGGGTCCTTAAAATGGGTCAAGGGCCAGCAGCATCCAGTGTTACCTGAGGGGGATCAGGCCTTGGTCGGGTCTGCCTCAGGCCGGCCTGCTGCACTGGGTTCTTGACTTCAGGCAGCAACGGTTTCACAAAAGCAGCCCAGGTGGCTTTGAGAGTACTTTTATGAAAGCTGGGGACAGTGAAACAAAGAAAGGACTTGAAGAAGCAACAAGAGAGAGCCTGAGGTGGTGCTTTGCTTTGGCTCCTTAGAAACATTATAGGAAATAAGAGAGCCAAAGCGAGGCTGCTGTTAGCTCCCAGGGAAGTCAGAAGAAAAGGGGGCCTTGGAGACCCCCTTCAATGGGAAGCTCGTGTGACTGGCTGCTCCCTGCTGCTCTCTTGGTTTCAAGTCTCCTGGGGACCCTTAGAGTTCAGGAGAAAGAAAGCTAAAAGTTTATGTGTGAAATCAAGCAAGGCTGTACTCTAGAGCAAGGCAGCTGGGATCCTTTGGTCTTGAGGATTTTTACAGGTCTTCTGTGCGCAGGAATCCTAAGGGAGGTGGGGGTGGTGAGAGTGGTTCTTAACAGAATATTCATGAGTTTTCCAGGTGTGCCCTTCAAACTGTTGATTCATCCAGAAGGGCCTATAGGGGAGTTTGGGGTCATTCTCCAGTCAGCTCCGCTGCTTTACTTTCATTTTGCGTTTGTCTGGCTGTAGTCCGGTTTTTGTTATTTGTTCTTCTGATGTCATCTGTCCTTGGGTTTGGCTGGCACGAATGGCATTAATTGGGTCTCTTATTCTCTATCTCTGTGACCAGGGTGATTTAAGCTATTTATTCTCTGGTTAGGGAGGACAGGTATAAACCATTTGCTCTCAAATGTCCTTGGTTAGGGCAGATAAAGTCTTACAATTCCCTAGCCGTCTGCAAGTTGTTCCATTTGTTTGGCCTGGTTTCATGACCTTATCTCAGTTTCCCCATTCCACTTGCTCAGGAATTTTCCTAGCTCCTTACTACGCTGCCTCACAAAAAATGCTCTGGGAACTTGTTAGAAATTAAGTTCTCGTGCCCCACCCCAGACCATCTGCACTGGGAATGGTGGATGTCAGAATCAGTAGTTCGGGTTTTAATTAATCCTTCAGGTGATTGTGATGCATGCTCAAGTTTAAGAACTACCAAGGAAGGTGTGGATGAGGTTGGAGAATTTAAAAGAAGTAGGCTGGGGAGAGGAACCGGTTCAGGCAAACTTCTTTTTTTATTTCATTATTTTTTTAGAAAGAGGGGAAGGGAGAGAGGCAGAGAGGGAGAGACATCAATGTATGGTTGCTTTTCAACTGCCTCCAGCCACAGACCTGACTGGAGGACCTGGTTTGCAACCTTGTTATGTGCCCTGGCTGGGGAATCGAACCTGTGACCTTTGAGTTGCCTTATCCACTGTGCTACCAGCCAGGGATTCTTTTCTTTTTTTAAGATTTTATTTATTATTTTTCAGAGAGAGGGGAAGGGAGAAAGGCAGAGAGGGAGAGAAACATCAATGTATGGTTGTCTTTCACCTGCCTCCAGCTACAGACCTGGCTGGAGACCTGGCTTGCAACCCGGTTATGTTGCCCTGGCTAGGAATCGAACCAGCGACCTTTGGGTTCGCAGGCTGGCACCTTATTCACTTTGCCACAGGCTAACTTCTTTCAAAACACTAATATTAATACATGGCTGAGAGAGGTTTGAAAGGAAGATTACAGATGCTCTTCCTCTGGGTTGGAAATAAACTGAACACAGCCAGAGCGAGAGTGGAAAGAGGTGGCAGAGTACTTCTGATTTTTCTCCTGGGGTTGTGCTCTCAGCTGTGCTGACCTCGCTAAGTGTTGCCAGTGAAAAATCCCAACTCAAACCCAATTCCAAAAAGGAATTGCTTGATTCAGGTTCTTACAAAACCCAGAATACTGGTTTTAGGCATGGCAGATTCAGGAAACTCAGTCACAGTCAGTCGGATCTTCTCTTTTAGGGTTGGTTTCATGTTTTGGGCTAGCTCTCTCCACAATTCAGAAAAGGGGATTCCTAGAATCTTTACATGATCCTTATAGATAAAGTTTTCAGGGAAAAAGAGCAAGCTTTTATTAAAGGTTAGAAGCCCAGGAGAGAGTTTCTTTACTTCAGAGTTTAGGTTGGATGCTTATTCCAGGATCTGTGACCAGGGATGCATAGCTCTGATTGGCCAGTTTGGAGCTTGAGGAGGGAGCAGCCCCAGCATAAGCCACATGCTTGCAAAGCAGAGAAGGAATGAAATGCTGAGTAGGCAAATACACATAGACCCCGTTAGTGAGTTATCTAAACTTGTTTGTTAGAATGGAAGTAATACATACAGGGAGTGCTCTGCCAGTAAGAGAAAACTTACATTCTATTATTTGTTTGATGCTTACCAAGGTGTTTTTGTAAGCATTTTATATTCACCAATTAATCTAATCTTAAGAATAACCTTAGAAAACAGACACCGTTATTGCCTTAATTTTACAGATAAGGGAATGCAGGCACAGATAAATGGTGGAGACAAGGTTTACCCAGGCTCTCCAAATCACGATGTTCTTAACCATCATATGACACTGCCTACTGAGAAAGCATTGGGCAAAGTTAGTGCGATAGATGCTGTGGCACTGCCCAAATGTCCGTCCTGTGCCAGGACACTCCTTCACTCATTTCCACAGTTGGTTGGAGTGTTGGCTGCTATTGCTATTGGAGTCCCTTGCTTCCAGGACACTTTGCTGAAAGGAGCAGCCTAGCCAGGGTCTCTCTGTCCTTGGAGATAGTCTACATGCAATAACTGGGATACAGGAAAAAGTTCCAAGTCCTGTCCTGGCCTCTATAGAGCCTGGCCCACTCCAGAGCTCCCTGTTGGACCAGTTGACATGTTCCTCTGCCCAATGCTGCTTCCCTCACTCTCTTGTAACGTTGTTCCTAGGACACTCCCCAGTGAAACTTCTTCTTGCACACATCTCAGTCTCAGAATCAGGTTCCCAGAAAACCTGACTCAAGTCCTCTAATTGTTCTTTATTTTTGTGTCTTCCACCAAGTCTGGCATAATGAAACCACTAAGATACTTGAAAATAAATGCCCAAAGGCATGTAGGCACTTCTCTAGGGATATTAAGATGAGACATATTGACCCCATCCTCTCCCTGATAAGGGACCCAAAAGTACATGAAATATCCACTTAACGTCCCTGTTTGTAGGTTACCCTATTAGCAAAGCCTTTTAAAAATCATGTGGTATTGAATTCCACACCTCTCCTTATATTTTATTACTCTTAATTCCTCTTAGTCTGATTTGTTTTCTTATCATAATACTTATCACCAAAATGGTCCCCTTCCTTCTCTCCTTTTCTGGTTCTGTCTATCTGTGTGTCTGTTTACCTATCCATGGAATAATTGATCAATGGATGAATGGAAGAAATATTTAGATTTAGATCCTTTTCTCTCTATTTCTCTTCACATTCCCACCCCTTTGCATTTCTCATGTATTTCTCCCCTTGCCCCAAGCAGAGTGTAAGCTCTATGAGAGAAAGAATTCTATTTTGCTTCCTGCTTTATCCTTCGTGCCTATATTAGTTTCTGGCTCATGGTGGGTATTCATTAAATATCTGGTAAACAAATAAAAGATAAAGCAATCAGATTTAATAAGAAAGGAAGCAAAAAAGGACACTCACAGAAAGAATGAACTGAAGGCCCAGAGAATATCAGCAGCAACCAAGCTGAACATCAGTGCCACAACACAGGGCTCAGGTGACAGCTATGGCCTGCACAGCAGGCCTGCCCTCCTGGTAAAGGCCTGCACCCCAAAGGCAAAGGCATGCACCCCAATCTCTTCCGAGACCTCTTTCTAATAGGCAGTCTTAACTCTACTAGTCCAAGGTGTGTGACCCTTTCAGCCTTAATTTTTTTTAAATCTGAAAATGGGAATTCTGTGGTTCTTACCTCAAAGAGATGAAATGTGATACCTTAAATGAAAGATAGTCTTGCACAGGGTATATGCTCCATAAATACAGTCTCTTGCTTGTTGTGGTATTTGTGGCAGATGTGGAGATGTATGATTTGTTGGGAGGTTTTATAGAAAGGATTTAGGCTCTGGACTGGAGATTGGACAAGATAATGGCTCAGTCTTTTGTTAATTCTAAGTCTGTAGCTCTAGGTAACAGCATGAGTGGAGACTAATTTTCTTTTTCTTTTTTTTTAAACCAGAGCAAAGTTCATTCTTTGTTTTGATCTGCATGGGGTATTTTTCCTTAGAAACATATACAGGTAGTTTTACAATACAGCATAGTGCAATGGTCAATAGGAACTTTTGAGTTCTAGCCATTGGCTTAAATTTTTGTCTCTGTAACGTGTGAGCTGAGATATTGGGTGATTTTGTAAGTACCCTCTGCTTTGATTTCTTCTTCTGTAAAATGGGGATAATCTAAAAGGGGCTAGGTTTACTATGTTCAATTTTTCTTAGCCTTCATAGATAACCTGGGCCATCACATGGCCAGTCATATCATAACTGTCATGTTACAGCCCATCTATTATTGTGATGTCTCTAGGCAATAAAGCAAGATGGCACCAATGGGGGTACAGGTCAGTGCACTTAGAACTGGATGGTAGACCCAGCTAATGTTGCTAACCAGTGTGAGCTTTTACAACTACATAAAGCATTTATTTAGATTTCACTGTGACATGCCTTCTGGCAACCTGGCAAGGTCTCTCGGTTGTCACCAGCCTGAGCCCATCTTCTATCAGAAACTGAGGAGAGTTGAGAATTCTCTCTTTTTTAGTATCTCCCCAGCTTGATGTTCTCTACTAACATTCGCTGAAAATGTTTTCCTGGAGCTTTGCAGTAAGCCAAGGTCTTTAAGATTTGTGTGTCCAACCCAGTCATTTATAGGATCACCTCAGTTCTTCGTAGTTCTTGTCTCTCTGACCACCTTTTGCTCAGCTTCCTGGTTGGTATCAACCTCCTGAGCCTTGGACAGCACAATGGGTCGAGTTATTATGCCTCCAAAGCAAGAATCTGACTTTATTCTCTTTCTTCTTGTCTTATAAGTCTGTAAGAAGGGCAAAGGGGCCTTTTTTAATGAGGAAAGTGAACTGAACAGAACCTGCTTTTCAGCAGATTTGCCATCAGGCCCAGCTTCTTTACCAGTCCCCAACATCATTTATCAAGGTGACCTTGACTGCTGTCTACATTTCAAGCAGAAGATACAAGAAGGAAGTAGATACAGTCTTGGCTTGAGAGCTCTGTTTTTATTTGATGTTTTGTAAGGCGATTAAATATTAACCATTAATGAAGCTTGCCATTTGGGCGAGTAAACTCGGTGGGTTAGGTTAGATTTGTGAAGAGTGAAAGCAGGGGAGGAAGGGATATTGATTTCCTGATTTCTAGCACTTTGAGGTATACAATTTCTTTCTTTCTTTTTCATTTTAGAAGTGATGAGACAAGCTCAGTTTGTGAAATGTGTTGTTGAGAGGTAAGGCTAACTTTTAACATGGGTGTTTCTTTGAAAGAGAATAAAATTCTGGGTCTTCAGAGTTCCAACTGGCCTTTTAGTTACCTTGAGGCCAGTGGTTTTGCTCCCATCTCTTCCACATGTCTGGCTAGTGATGGCAGCTGGGAATATGCAGATGTAAATGAGAGGAGGAATCCCTGGACCCAGGGGGCTGTGAGTGGATCCCACCAACCTTTAATGATTCAGGATCCACAATCTTCTGTAAGGTTTTCTCCTTTTCTTAAAGAAATTTGTGGGATCTCACAAAACAGAACTTTCTTCAAAGGTGGACTGATTCAGAGTCATTAAGTTTGTGCTGTGCCTGTAGGCAATACTTGGGTAGTGGAAGCATTTTTCAAAAAGCAGCAGTGTCTCCAAAGGGTGATATTATTTCAAGAGGTTAATGAAGATTTTTCATGTGTTCCAGAGCTGGGGAGCAGCAGGGCACTGCCACTTGCTTTTAGAGCCTGTCTATTGCTGTCTAGGTCAGACTCTCCTTGTCATGTCTTAGTACCCAGCAAAATAGTGCATAGGCCCTGGCTGGTAGCACAGTGGACAAGGTGCCAGCTCACTAACCCAAAGGTCACTGGTTCGATTCCCCAGGCAGGGCACATAACCAGGTTGCAAGCCAGGTCTCCAGCCAGGTTTGTAGCTGGAGGCAGGTGAAAGGCAATTATACATTGATGTTTCTCTCCCTCTCTGCCTCTCTCTCTGTAAATAATAAATAAAATCTTTAAAAAACAAAGACTGCAGTTGCTTGACTTATTCTTGCGGCACCCTGGAATTTTGGGGTGTGTGTGCGTAAAGTACAAGAGGGTGCTTTGACTTATTCTGGTGCAGCAGAGTACTCTCCGTTCCCCAGGAATTATGCTATAGGAGGAGAAGGCAAGGATTTGTAATAGATGAACTGAGAGCATTATTAAAGAAAATTATTTTCTAAGATCTCCTTCATTTTCTTTTCTCTGGATTAGCATGATTTCTTCTAAAATCTTTCTACATAGACATGTCAGCATTGAGGCACAAATTTCCTCTTGGTAGTCACCTATATGTACAAGGTCCTGAAAGTATCGGCTGTGCAAACTTTTTAATTATATTGACAATACTCAATACTTTATGGACAGGCCTCGTATGTTAAGCATTTGATCCTTATAATGTTTATAGTATTTATAAAATGTTTTTTTAAATTAGTCATCATTAAACACTTATTTAAGGAAAATATACTTATTATAAAAAGATTATATTATCATTATGGAAAGCTTGAAACAACAAAAATATAAAAAAGAAAATAAAAGCATCCAGAATTCTAACATCCATAGATAGCAGTTAAAAAGTAAGACATAAATGTATATTAGTATATATGTAAATAATATATATTTATATGTATCTGTAAAACCATCAGCAAAATCAAGTTAATGAGTATAATTATCACTTGCAAAAATTTCCTCATGCCCTTTTGCTAGCCTCTGGTAACTATTGCTTTCTGTGAGTATAGAATAGTTTACATTTTTGAGCATTTAATATAAATAAAATTTTGTTATTTCTGGCTTCTTTCACTCAGAATAATTATTTCTAGATTCCTCTATGTTGTTGTATGTACCCATAGTACGTTCCTTTGTATTTCTGAGTAGTATTCCAGTATGACTGTTTTTTTACACAATTTTTATCTACTTACCTGTTGATGGACATTTAGCTGGTTTCCAGTTTCTGGCTATTACAAGTAAAGCTGCTATGAACATTCATGTGTGTCTTTGTGATTTCATTTCTCTTGGGTAAATACCTAGGAGTGGAATGGCTGGGTTGTATTGTAGGTGAATGTTTTCCTTTTTAGAAATCGTTTTCCAAAGAGGTTGAAACATTTTACATTTCCACTAGTAGTATGTGAGATTTCTAGTTCTTCCACATTATTGAAAACACTCAGTATTGTCAGTCTTTTAAATTCTAGCCATTCTAATGGGTGTGCACTGGCATATCATGGGGTAATGTTTTGGACTAATTGTTTACTTACCCTCTGTATATCTTTGATAGAAAAGTGTGTGTTTAAATATTTCACCTAGTTTATGTTGTTGTAAGCATTCACTTATACATTCCAAATACTAATTCTTTAGGGAATATACAAAGTCTATCTAGAAGGTATTCAACCATGTAATATGAAAAACAGAGACATTTATTGAAGAAGATACAAGATACAAGAAACGTTGTACATAGGACAATGATGCCTCGGTCCCCTTCAAAGTAGGCACCTTGGGACCTCACACTGTTCTCCCAATCACCATTAGCTGCCCCATCATTTTTTCCTGAATCTCATCCATGGTGTGAAATCTCTTCTCTCTCAAAGGTGATTTTAGTTTTGGGAAGAGCCAGAAGCCACAGCGTGCCATACCTGAGCTGTAGGGGGCTGAGGCACCTGAGTGGTTTGATGCTTTACCAGAGAACTCTGCATGAGACATGATGCAATATTTGGAGTGCTGTCGTGGTGAAGCTGCCAATCACCAGTTGCCCAGATTCAGCTGTGGTCTTTTGAATCCCTGAATAGTTTCTGCAGAGGAATGTTCAAGCTTAACACAAAATTTGAGGCAGATTTGTTGCTTTATTTGCTCAGTCATTTCGAATGTAACAGCCACACAGTACACATGCTCAACAGGGTGTACCCCTCCCACTGACTAGTACAGTGAAGTCATCATTGTTCACACATTCCGGTCCACTCTCCTTGGCTGCTGGGTTCCATTGATGTCATGCAAACCATTCTTGTTTCGTTAACGATGGCTAGACTTTTTCTGAAAGACCTCATATGGTTTGCAAAGATTTTTTCCCAATCTGTTGCTTAACTTTTGTTTTTTAAAATAGTGTCTTTGGATAAAATTCAGTTTATTGATTCTTTGTATGTGTGTGTGTATGTCTTATTTAAGAATCCTGACAAACTAAGGTCATGGAGATTATTTTCCTGGTTACTTATAGGTTTTATAGTTTTAATTCTTATATTTAGGCTTATGATCCATTTTTATTTAATCTATATATATGGAATCAGGTAAGAATTGAGGCTCATTTTCATACATATGGCTATGTAGTCGTTCTAGTATCATTTATTTATTTATTAAAAATTTTATTGTTGTTGTATTACATCCATCCCCTTTTTGCCCCTCCGTCCCCCTCCCCACCCACCCATTCCCCCCAAGGTCAATCCCACCTGTTGTCATCTCCATGGTTTCCCCATACTAGGTTCTTGTCTAAGCTGCTCCCCTTTCTTGCCTCTGCCTCCCCCCTCTAGTATCATTTATTGAAAAGATTATCTTTCTCTTTTGAATTGCCTCGGAACCTTTGTCAAAAATCATAGGCATTTGGGTTTTTGCTCTATTCTATTTATTGATTTATCTAGTTTAATACTAATTCTATACTGTTTTGATTAATGTAGCTTTGTAAAATGTTTTGAAGGCAGGCAGTATAAGCCCTCTGTCTCCTTTTTCAAAGTTATTTGGATTTCCATTTTATATCCCTTTCAGAATCAGCTTGTCAGGTTCTTTAAAAAAGCTTCCTGGAATTGTGATTGGGATCACATTGAATCTACAAATCAATTTGGAGAGAATGGGCACCATAATTACATGAGATCTGTGATTTATAAACATGATCTCTGTCTCCCTTAATTTAGGTCTTTCTCTTAGCAATGTTTGGCAGTTTTTAGTGCACAGATCTTGAACATTCTTTGTTAAAGTTATTTTTAAATATTTAGTATTTTAGATGCTGTTGTAAATAGGGCTTACATTTTTTTCTGTTTCTGATTTTTCATTGCTAGTATATTGACATTGCAACCTTGTTAAACTCATCTATTAATTCTATTAGCTTTTTTGAGAGAGAGGAATTATAGCTCCTGGGCATGCCATAATCTCCGCTATGTTTGGGATTGGTGGGTGACAACTTCAAACTTCCATAAAGAAGCTGGCACAGAACTAGGTTGCTATGATGTTCTCAGTCTAAGATTCTCACATCTGGGACACGGGTTTCATGTTCCACCCTCTAATATGAAGAAGATTAATTAAGAGAATAATTCCCATTAATAGTCCTTGTTCTTTAAAGTTATCTTACAAACATAACGGATTCCATACAATTAAAGGAATAAGCATAAACATATCTAGGTTAGAGAGGAGTCTCAATTTGTTGGGATTAAAAATGATCTGAAACTTGCTATATGCCAAGTTTTCCTGTTAGTTGGCAGGTCCCATACACAGCATCTTAGTCCCGTTCTGTAAGTTTTCAGCTCTTTGATTCTTAAAACAATCATATTTAGATGACTCATTCCTGTTCAGTTTTAAACTCCATGTCCTATTGAGGCTCCTCTCCTTTACCATGTACCAGCAGCCCCACCATCCTCAACCTCCTCCCTGCAGTCTGGACTCCTGGCTCTTGTGGGAGGCTCCTGAGAGCGAGGTGTATACCTTCCTCCTGCCACCCTGCTCTGCTGGGAACTATCTGCCCCAGGGCTTTTGTTGGGTAGCACAGCTCCTCTCCCCCAACTCTGGCCCTGGAGTAGGTGAACACATTTCTTCCTCCTTGTGGAGGGGATAGGTTTTCTTTTTTAAACATGTATTGCACTCTTGTAAAAGGTTATCTTCAGTCTAATATACGAAACAGGAATGGGATGATCATTGAATGTTGAGATGAAAGTATTAAGGCTGCTTCTGCTGAATTGGTTCCTTTTAGGAGGTTCCCCATGGCAGCAGCTGGCTGCAATACCTAGTGAACCTCAGAACCTCAGAAGGTGCTTGACTTAGAGACTTGGCCTCAGCTGTGGATTAGTCACCAGTTCTGTCACTTGTAGCACCTAATATCATTGGAGATTGGAGCTAATGAAAAAGATTAAAGAACAGACTGATGGCTGCCAGAGGGGAGGGGTTTTGGGGAACTGGGTGAAAATTGTGACAGGATTGAGAATTACAGATGAGTAGCCAGAAAAGAGTCATGGGATGTGAAGTACAGCATAGGGAATAGGGTCAATAATATTGTAATAACTATGCATGGTGCCAGGTGGGCACTAGAAATATCCGGGGGAACACTTTGTAAAGGATATGCTTAGTTAACATCTATGCTGTACACCTGAAACTAATACAAACTATTATTAAATGCATACTGTAACTAAAAAAGGAAAAATAAAAAGATTAGAAAAAATACACTAAAAACTAGAGAGAGGTACATACACAACATGTGTGCCATCTGTTTTTTGAAATTACTGGAGGTAACTCGGATTCACAAAACTAGCTTCGAGTTTTCTTAACACAGCAGGAAAATATCATTACTCACAGAAATTTTACTCTATTTTTAAAGAAAAGAAGCAATTGCTTAGGAGGAGTAAAACTTTTCCTGGTACTGATTTAAACTGTTCCCTTGGCCACTGTAGAAAGAACAATGTCTGCAAGGTCGATATGTCATCACTTTTTACATTCCATAATGGGAGCTAGTGGTTTCAATGTAAAATGCAATTTGGTGACGCAGTTCTGTGGGGAGGGAAACCAAACAATTGCATCCAGACTAGGTAAGTAGCAATTTGACAAAATGATTGATGTGAGCATAAGTCTTTTATAAAAACAGCTTTATTGACAAAGAGGAATTGCATATATTTAAGGTGTACCACTTGATGTTTTGATACATATAATCACCGCAACCAAGCCAATTAACATATCCATCACTTCGCATGATTATTAGTTTCTTTTTATTCATCTTTGTGTGTGGTAAGAGTACTTAAGATCTCCCTTTTTAGCAAATATCAAGTATACAATATGGTATTGTTAACTACAGTCACCATGGTCCACAGCTTAATCATCTTGCTATGATTAAAGCTTGGTACCATTGACCAAGACCTCCCCATTTTCCACTGACCAGCCCCTCCCTCCAGCTCCTGGGAGCCATCATTCTATTCTCTGCTTCTCTGAGTTTGACTATAAGGTTATACATATAAGTGAGGTCAGTGATCTGAACCTGAACCTTATACCTAGAGGAAAAAAGAAGCTGCCCAACAGTTCATTTTATAAATATCCAATTTCTTAACGGGGTTTAATAAAATTAAGAATGCATAACTTCAAGCTGTCCCTTCAGTAATATCTGAAGGCTAAGTGCAGACCCACACCTCACACTAAGCAGGGAGTAGGGTTAACAGTTTGTCAAAGTTGAGAAGTCCAATCGGACACATGCCACGCAGAAAGCTCCGCAGTGGAGTCCAGGCAAGGCTTAGAGTTGATTAGCTTCAGCTTTGCTCTGACTCACAGACAATTTCCATTCTGGGGAGAATGGCCCAATTGATAGATTGAGAACTGATCCTTATAAGCACTGTCTGTCGGTTCATTCGTTCATAATATTTATTGAGCACTCTCCATGCATTTGACAGACATTCTCTTAAAGTGTGCCAAATATTTTAAAGTAGATGGACACTCAGAGCAAAACTATTACTCAGGGGGATTTGCAAAGTCGTATTTTGATGTTCAAGAGGTTTTCACACTTAAAAATGTTGGGAGCCATTGCCAAGGACCATACTGCTGTAATTTTAGCTTGCAAAACTTGACATGTTTACTTTGACTATTACAAAATCTTACTACACTCTCACCGTGTGGCAAGTTCTTTCATGATTATACCGCATGTATTGAAACTTATCAAATTAGTTGTCTTCATAGAACCTGAAGCTTAGAGCTGAGCACCACCTTTTTGTTTCCCCTGCCCTGGCGTTCCAGTGAATGTTCATCTCTGTGGACTCTTATGCTAATTTTTTATTTTGACAACAAAGGCAACTTAAATTTGAAGATGATAGGAAAACTTTCCGGTGTTTGTCCTATAAACTGCCATCTAATTTTCTTTGCTCTCTGCCCTTGACTCCTTTGCTTCGTTTTATCTCTTTTCCTGGAAAAGGGAGATAAAGAATTCCTCGGCTGCAGGAGTGCAAACCAAGTCCTAAACTTGACTTGCCCTTAGCAACAGACCCGAGGAATCCTGCTGTAATATTCCTGGGTTACCAGGTAGCTGCCTGTATCTTCTAGTGCTGGAAAATAGATATATCGAGTTAGTGGATACTGTCAGTGTTTGTGTTTTAAAAAACAGTATTTTAACATCTTAAAACATTTGTTTGGTCTCTTATATACAGGGAGAAAGCATGTCTAACGGTGCAGGTTTTTCCTAAAAAATGTCACCAACTTTTAAATCCTCTCCCTCCTTCTTCCCTACTCACAATTCCCTTTCCCTTCCCCCTCCCTGTCCTCCTCTTTCTTCTTATTTTTTCGAAGCTGCAGTCAGGGTTCATTTGTTGCTATTTTGGCAGGTTCCCTGAGCTTCTCAAGAGATCCAGAATTACTTCTGAACCGCAACGTTACATAAGTCCTGATATTTTTAACCTCCTAAAGAAGTCTCTAATCCAACCATTTTCCTCATGTCCATGGTCACCTACCTGGCCCAAGCCACCCTTGTCTTTGGCCTAGAGAAGTTCATGAATACTTTGCATGAAAGAATGTTTGAGTGAGAACAAGCTGAGTGTTTTTTGCCCTATTTCCAGAATGACTACTAAGCAGAAGAGTGGCGAACATCCTAGGACAATGTAGTTAATTGCCTTTCACAACATTCCTTGGAGAGCAAAGCCTTCTTAATATGTTGGCGGTGTTTCCAATAGAGAGATAAGCTGAAAACAATAATTAGGATTTCTAGCAAGATTCAAAATAGTCATTCAAAGAGGCAGTCTTCCACTCACAAAATTATAAGATCTAACAACACTTTTATTTTTTCATTTTTGTTTATTTAAAATCATTATTTATTGATTTTAGAGATACAGGATGGAAAGAGAAAGAGAGAGGGAGAGAGAGAAACGTTGATTTGTTGTTCTTATTTTTGCACTTATTGGTTGACTTATTTTATTTATTATTTCCAGAGAGAGGGGAAGGGAGAGAGGCAGGGAGGGAAAGAGAGACATCAATGCATGGTTTCCTTTCACCTGCCTCCAGCTACAAACCTGGCTGGAGACCTGGCTGGCAACTTGGCCATGTGTCCTGACTGGGAATTGAACCAGCGAACTCTGGGTTTGCAGGCAGGTGCCTATTCACTGAGCCACCCGCCAGGGCTATTGGTTGACTCTTGTATGTGCTCCGATCAAGGATTGAACCTGCAACATTTTTGAATTGGTATTTTTTTTTTTTTTTTAATTTTATTGTTGTTGTATTACATCCATCCCCTTTTTGCACCCCTCTGTCCCCCC
>PVIW01006283.1:0-90106 GCA_004026585.1 Noctilio leporinus | reverse complement strand
AAGGGAGAGAGGCAGAGAGGGAGAGAAAAATCAATGTATGGTTGCCTTTTACCTGCCTCCAGCCACAGACCTGTTTGGAGACCTGGCTTGCAACCTGGTTATATGCCTTGGCTGGGGAATCAAACCAGCGACCTTTGGGTTCGCAGACCTTATCCACTGTGCTACCAGGCGGGGCAGAAATGTATTCTTTTAGTCTTCTTTTGTCTGGGAAACTCCTTATTTCTCATTCCATTTTGCATGAAATCCTTGGTGGATAGAGTATGCTTGGTTTCAGGACTTTGTTTCCCATCACTTGGAGTATTTTTTTGCCATTCCCTTCTGGCTTGTATTGTTTCTGTTGAATAATTATTTGATCACCTTATTGGAGCCCTTTTATATGTTATTTGCTGCTTCTCTCTTGATGCTTTTAGGATTTTCTCTTTGTCTTTGAAATTTGCCATTTTAATTATGATGTGTCTTGAAGTGGGTCTGTTTGGATTCATCTTCATTGGGACTCCCTGTGCTTTCTGAACTTGAGTATCATTTTCACTCATCATGTTAGAGAAATTTTCTATCATTACTTTTTTAAACAGGTTTTCCATTCCTTATTTGTCTTCTCCTTCTGGTATCCCCATGATACAGATATTACTGTGTTTCATGTTGTCCTGCAGCTCTCTTAAAACTTCTTCATTCTTTTTCCATTCTGTTGCACTGTCTTGGAATATTTTTCTACATTTTCCTCCAGCTCACTGATCTGGTCCTCTGCTTCCTCTAGCCTACTGTTGATTCCTTCTACTTTATTCTTCAATTCAGAAAATGTATTCTTCATTTACTCCTGGCTCTTACTGACAGCTTCTGTATTCTTTTTAATACTGGTATAGCTCTCAGTAAGTTCATTGTAGCTTCCCTGGAGTTCTTCATAGTTCCCCTGGCGTTGTTTATAGTTTTCTTTGAGCTGGCTGAACTCATTGAGCTTCTCTATTATCATTATTTTGAATTCCATGTCTGATAGTTTGTTTGCCTCTGTTTCATTTAGTGATCGTTCTGGGGATTCCTCCTTTCCTTTTGGTGATAGACTGATTCTTTTTTCCCCATTTTCGGTGTCTGTTGTTGCTTGTTTTTGTCTAGATTAATCTACTTTGATTTCTTTCCTTTGTGGAGCACCCTTCTGTGTTAGGAGACTTGTGGAGTTCAGTGTTGCAGTGTCCTAGATTTCCTCAACTTGTTGCTTTTGGTGTGTCGTTAACTTGGGCTGTCTGGTTGTATTTTGGATTTGTTGTATGTGTTGCTCCTTTCCCTCAAGTTGGCTGATTGAGAGACACTCCTGTCCCATCTCATACATGGTTTTTGAGCTACTGTTTAGGGATTATTAGTTCATGTAGCTCTTGGTGTAACTGAGGTCCTTGAGATTAGCAGAGATCCATTTCCTGAGTCTGCCTCTTTTTCTTGATCAAGTCTATGCAATCTACAGTCAAGCTGTGTGGGGTTGGAGTGGCAGGGCCTATGGCTGTCACAGTCAGGGCCGATTCTGAGTGCCAACCCCTAGGTAGGCTGAGCCTCCTGTAGCCTATCTAGGTTTCTGTATTGCCGGTGTTTTGGGGCCCTCCCTTCTCTCACTGGTTCTGTGTGAAGACCTACAGGGTGCTTATGTGGTGTTGATGGCTACTCCTCCTCCTCCAGCTCCTGGAGGAGGTTCTGCCTGTGATGGGCACCTACCTGGATCCAAGGAGGGGTGGCCTGCAACTTTGTTTGTTACTCTAATTGCTAGCCCTCCCCTTTCAGCTCATCGAAGAGGTAGCCCCTGTCTGCAAAGAGTGCCTGGCTTTCCAGAGGCCCCGCAGGTTGTTTACCACTGATAGCTGGCCCTCCACACAGTGCAGCTCTTTGAAGAGGTTTTCACCTCTGCCTCTGTGATGCATCCTGGCTCCCGAGGGGGCCCACAGTGCAGTTTGCTGGCAAAGGCTACCCTTCCTGGTCCAGCTCTTCAAGGAGGTTTTTGTCTCCTGCAATAGGTGTGTCAGTTGCACCAGCAGCAAGTTCCTGGTGAGCAGTTTCAAGTTTTCATGGGAGCCTGTGCACTGGTGTGGTTGCGCGGTGTTGGGCCTCCCTTCTCACTGGGGCTCTGAGCTGCCCTTCTCTTGGGTGGTGCGAGGACACAATTTTCAGCCCTCTTGCCACCCCTGGCCAGTTCACTTCCCCGTTCTCCCGCTCCTGCTCCCTGCGGGTCTCTCCTCCTCCACCTCTGGCCCCAGCAGGCACTTCCTCTCTTCCATTCTCAAGAGTGGGGCTCTCACATAGTCCCTCCCCTGCAGGAGTTCAATTCCTCATTCCCTCCAGAGTTTGCACTCACTGTCCACACTTCACTGCTCAGATTTCTATTCACCAGGGAACCTGAAGCTGTCTTCAGTCAGAGCCACTTTTCTGGGCAGAGCTGCCACTGCCCAGAGCCGACCTCAGCCCTTGGGCCGGCCAGTTCCATTCTGTTTCACCTGCTCTCCTGTAGGTCTCTGCAGTCTCTGGGCTGTGCACCCTGAGTCCAGCTGCTTACTGCTCCAATTCGCAGGGACCTGCAGACATCTCGTGCTCACTACCCTATCCTGCAGCTGCCCTGGCACTCGAGAACTCCATCAGCACTGCCCTCTACTCTATCGCCATCTTTCAAAATGCCTGTTTCTTTCTTGCTTGTCACTGTCTTATGATTGATGTTGGCTATGTACTCCTTCAGAAATTACTACAAATCTCTTAGTATTATACTTTTCATTCTTTTAATTATATATGCTCTAGAAGTTCCTTCTGTTTAAAATTCTCAGTTTTTGTGCTTTTGAAAATATTTTAACTCTGTTATTATTTCTTATAAATACTTCACTAGGTTAACATATGTAGCTTGTTTGACTTTTTTGTTTTTTGAACCTGAGAATTATTTTCATTTTTATAAAATGTATAATTTGTTGTTTTATTCATATTTGCTTTTTAAAACAATTTTATTTATTATTTTCAGAGACAGGGGAAGGGAGAGAGGGAGAGAGACATCAAATATGGTTGCCTTTTACCTGCCTCCAGCTATGGACCTGGCTGGAGACCTGGCTTGCAACCTGATTATGTGCCCTGGCTGGGAATTGAACCAGCGACTTTGGGTTCACAGGCTGGCACCTATCCACTGAACCACCAGCCAGGGCCCCATAACTGCTTTTAAAAAAAAATCTCTGACTTTGAAAATCCAGTTACATCTGCCTCTTTTTCTTCTTTTCATTATTATGTGTATGCAATTTTGTTTTCTGTTATTTCTTTGCTGCTTCTTGACTAGGTTTATGCACCTTAATTTTCTAGTTCAGTAGTCCTTTTTTTTTTTTTAGCTGAGCTTTATTTCACATCACACCTTGAGTTTTAATTTCAGCTTTCTGTTTTCAATATTTTTTGGATATTTCCAAATATTGCCTGGTTAGCTTTAATGGTGCCTCTCTTCATGTGATTTTGATTTTATCTTTCACTCCATTTTTTCTCTTTTGACACAATCATAATTTTATTATCAGGAGTCCATTAATTTTGCAGCTTCTCCTCTTCCTGGCAGCTGGCTTCCTTTGGTATTTTATGATTTCAGATCCCATGCTCCTGTTTGTCTGTTTTTGGTTTTTGGCTGCCCAGTCTTCTACAGAGAGAGTAAAACTGAGTGTCCCCCTTAAGTGGTGGTTCTCTGTCTGCTCACCCACTTGGTTGGCTTTGTGCCATGATCACTGTTGAAACACAGGTGTCCAGCTGCTGTGTTTAGACCAAGTTTCCTCCTTTCTGCTTTTGACCTAGGAATATTTTACTTGGAGACTCTACAATAATATGTAGAGTACTCCTGCTATATTTGTTTCAGGGTTTCCATTTTCTGAATCATAAAAAATTTTCAGGAAATCATTTGACCAATCAAATAGTTTAATCTATCTATTAATCTAGCAATTTATCTAGTCTATTGATTGGTCTATCCATAATGTATCTCTTTTATCATATATCTATCATATCTATCTAATCTATCTCATCCATTTACCTATCCATCAACTCATCTATTTATTGATCAACTTATCTAATCTATCATTCTATCCATCTACAATCTATCCCTCTATCATATCTACCTATCTACTTAATCCATGAATTTATTGATCTACTCTTAATAGATCTATTAATAGGTAGATTACTACCTATTGATCTATCTATTTAATCCATCTAGCTATTATCAACAAAGATTCCCAGTCTGAGGTGGGGAAAAAGAGAAACTTGATTCAGGTGAACAGTTTGCAAATCAGGAAACAGCCTCTGGTGGAAACCAAAAGTGTGCTTCATGGAGATAGAGGGGAGGCTGCCTTTCAATAGAGAAAGTTCCTGGCTGGTTCCTGGTTGGTTCAATTTTATGCAAATGAGACATCCAAATTCGTATGGTTCTGATTAGTACAAATGTGCAATCCTGATTGGTAAGGATTGTGTGCTCTGATTGGTCATAATGGAGCAGCTCTGATTGGTTGGTATAGATGCAAGTGAGGATATCGTTGTACAGTTATAATTTAACTGGGTCTCAGTCCAGTATTGGAAATATGAAACCAGGAACTCCCTTTATAATGGTTGACTCAGCCAGTAGGAGCACAGCATAGGAGGTTGACAGCTCAGCCTGTGGCTTTTGCTGAAATGTAAAGTACGTGGGACATCTCTCCCTCCAATGGAACACAAGAGGTCAATTTGACAGTTATATTCTTCTCAGAGTTTACACTTTCCCTTAATATATCTTTTTATCTATATATAATTTATCCATTTACCTAATTTACATTTATATCTATAATCTATCATCTATTATAACTATCTAATCTGTCTCTAATACATCATTGATCTATCCATCAAGCTAATATATCTACTTATCTAACTAACTTGGCTATTTAATCCATTTGTCTATCATTTGTTTCTTCCATGTGCATCTATTGAGCTATCCGATTGTGTTACTTGTCACCTATTAAATGTACCTATCTAATACGTACACCTATTGATTGATCTAGCTAATCTATCTAATCCATCTATCTATTGACCTATTCATTTAATCCAGTTGTTGATCTATCAAATCTATCCATCCATTTATCTCTATATATAGATTAATACATCAATTGCTCTATATTATCTACCTATCACAGATACTATCATATCTGTCAGCCAAGTATCTAAGGGGCTAGCAGTCTCATATGAGCATGGGGAGACTTGTGTTGAAGGCATGTCAACACTTGGCTATAGGGCCTCAGAAGAAAGCCCCAGGGTCTCTATTCTGAATAATGTTTGTTTCCAAGGTAATAGTAGTTTTTGTAGTGTGATCAAATGCAAACTTTAACTTTAATGTTCTGTGTTTTGCAGTAATCCCATCCCCATTTTAGTTATGAGAACCTGAATATGATTAGAATAAATTATTTTCCCTGGCATTCACCAGAGTCCTAGAGTTATCTAGAGTTGAAGAATAAAGGAGGCTCTTTGCTGCTGGCCTTCACACCACCTCCTCAGGACACCTCTTTAAAATTTTCATTTTGGTTTTCCTACTTACTGCAGAAATTATTTAGGATGGTTTCAAACATTTCCAGTTGGCTAGCTATAACTTGTTTATACTTCTGTTGACAGTTACCAATATTATTTTACAGTGACCAGAAAATAAGGCCTATATTTTGCTTTGAGGGTCATGATGACCCAATGCCTGGTCATTGGGGTGGATGGCTTCTAGGTATTTGAAAATAATGTAAATGTTCCATTTGCTGGTTACAGGATACTACCTATCTATTTTCTGTCTAGCACATAAATGTTTCCAATCAATATTTATGCATATTCTTTTATAGATCAGATTTATTGGTTTTCAACAAATATATTCAGCTGTCCTGTTATGATCACTGATGCATTAATTTTACTTTGACTTCCATAACTTCCTACTTTCTCCATAGTAATAAGGTATGCCATGTCACATTTATATGAGGAATTTTCTTACAATACACCTAAAATGTATGAGGTTCTATAAAAGTGTTAACCACCATATTTAGTGTTAATTACTATTATTTATCACCATTTCAGTCCTTTGTTGTATTTGTTCTTACCAAAAAGTTACAGGGACAGGTACCAGACCTAGTCATCTTCTCCATGTATCACATGCCATTGCTAAGAACCCTCAGGTTTAGATCTTGCTTTCTTTGCACAGTGCTTCCCGTGCAGCTCATTCTCAGACCTACAGTCCCCACTTAGTTCAGGCACATTATTTCTTCCACTCAGCAGTCAAGTGAAACAACCACCAATATTGTGGGTACCAGGCAGAAGAATGAGCTGTGGATGCAAAGGATGTGAGAGCCACTGACACTGTGACAGAAGGGGCTGTAGGCAAGTGTGGACATTGATGGGGCCCCTGCATGGCCTCAAGCATTCCTCACCTTGGGCTTCAGAAAGATGTGTGAAGAGACCTATCCATTCAAGTTAGTCAGGTAACCGACTACTCTCCAGCTTTCAAGTATGACACATTTGTTACAGGGAAATGTATGCTTTCAGCATTGCAGGAATTGAGGAAAAAGTGAAGATAAAAAAATTACAAATTGGAGTCACTATAGCTATGCAACTGAATGACTCAAGTCAAGTAGGTTAAGGTGTGTGTGTAGGGGTGGGGGCAGGGACAAGGATTGTATTCTTGTTTATCCAGGCAGGGAACTTAAACTTTTGAACTTCAAAAGTCAGTCCTGCATCAATACCTGGATCTATAGGTATGTACATTGAACCTTCAGATAACCCTCTAATCACCTCCTGAAGGATGAAGCAAAGAATGTTCCTATGTCCAAAACATCGGTTATATAGAGGATCACTATCTTGGACCAGTCTAAAGGCTAAGAATGTAGGACTGATTCTTCTCAAGAATGTACTTTGTACTGTAAGAACACCTAACTTTTCTCTTTTTTAGAACACTTTGTGTTGCCTTGTTGTCTTTCTTGTTTGAAAACCTTAAGATGCTTGAATAAATCTTTATCATCTATTTTTAACAAAGCCTCCAGATTCTTTTTAATTTGTTCTATAGGATATACAGAGAAGCAAAAGTCAGGGCAAGTGTTGCCAGTGGCTTCTGAGGCTCAGCTTCCTGCTCTCCCAAAGCTGTAACACTGGTGGGAGTTAGCTTCACACTGATTCTCAACAACAGCTGGATGTCCTACAGTGCATTCAGGTCTGACCCTCACTTCCCAGACTCCACTCTGACCCACCCCAAAGGAAGGGTTCAGTCCCACAAGACAGCCCCTAGTTCAGACACCACTCACAAGTGTTGGAGGCCGCTTGCACTTCTGACTGGCCAGCTATAAATTTGGGAGTTTCCATGATTCCCTCAGGTTCAGTAATTTGCTAAAATGACAGAGAACTCAAGAAAGCATTGTCCTGTGATTATAGTTTTATCATAAAAGATAACTGCTCAGGAACAGCCAAATGAAAAAGATGCCCAGGACAAGGCAAGGAGCATGAAAACCTTGTGCCATTGTGGGGAACTGGGTATGTTTACCTCCCAGCACATTGCTGTGTACCAACCAGGATGCTCCCCAAAGCCTTAGAGCCCAGCATCTTGGGGAGTTTTTATTACATAGGCACAATTCATTAAATTATCAATCTTGTGATGAAAGCTCAGTCTCTAGTCCCCACCCCACCCAAAAGATTGGATAGAAGGGATCAGACTTCCAACCCTCAATTACATGCCCAGTCTTTCTGGCAACCAGCACCCCTCTGGAACTATTTAGGGGTCATCATGAGTCACCTCACTCACATCACAAGATACTCCTATCAGTCCAGAAATGTTAAGGGGTTCTGAAACTCTGTGCCTGGAACTGGGGACAAAGACCAGATGTGTTTATCCTCCCCCTGTGCAGAGCTCCCGCAGGCACAGAGCCTTCAGTGCTGTGCAGACACTGAGTCTGTTTCCTTCCCAATGACACCTCCACTGTGTGTCACTCTCAGGTGATACACAGACCAGGGCCTAATGGTTGCTATGACTGGAAACCCAGTCTCTACACCTTCAAACCCACCTGACCAGCAGTCTCCTCACTGTTCTATTATTAAGAGTCTCTCTTCCTTCAGTGTCACTCACCTAATGGCTACTTACCCACCCCACTGCCATGCAACCATATTCTTCTTCAGACCTCAGGTAAACCTGGTACCTCTGCACCTGCCTCTCTAGTCTCACTGAATCTCCCCCTGGTCCTGCTCAAACTCTGTATCTTCCAACAATAGAAAACCAAACCAAATTTGTGACTAAAAAGGAAATGTAACCACTATGAGGTTAGGGTTTAAGTAGATGACTCATTACTGTATTTTCATTGTCTGTAACAGTTCTCAGCATTGTAGGCTATTTTTATTCTCTGTGTGTATACACACATATATGAATATATACACATACACACATATATGTTATACATTATATATGTTATTTGTGTTATGCTAATGAGGTGGCCCACAGTGCCCCTAGATAGCTTCAGCAGGGAACCTGGTCACCAGAAAGACCAAGCATGCGATATAATGGGTATAGGTGTAGGTGTAGATATAGCTAGGCATAGGAATAGATATGTATATAGATTAGACACAGATTCAGGTCCAAAATAGGTATGAACAAGGACAGGGGTAGAGATAGGTATAGATATACACATACATATGTAGATATGGATAAATGTGGATATGCATTGATATATAGATACCTATAGACACAAATATAATTGAACATACATCCCCTGGGCCTCAGCTTGCTTGAATCATAGATAGACTGACCTCTAGATATTAATTTTTATTCAAGCAACAAATATATACATATATGCTTGTATATATTGATTGAATAAACATCCATTAGTTAATGTGTTGGGAGGATCTCTTCCTGGTATTTCTTCTGCTGTTGATTTTCAGCCTTATTAGCATGGTTGTATGAGCGGAGCTCAGTGGTGAGGAACTCATCCTGTTTAGAGAAGAGTTCACACCCAACTGCTATAGTAATGATTACTAGATTCATGAGGAGGTAGACTGGTGTGACAACCGCCCAATACTTTTGAGGCCAATTGGTTAAGCTTAAGGTGTTTAGCCAAGATTCAGGAATAAAAGCCCATATGAGCTACAGTATGAAGCCAAACTGGGTGCTTAAGAAAAGAACAAAGCTTGAGGGGGACAGAGGGGAGCAAAAAGGGGATGAATGTAATACAACAACAATAAAATTTAAAAAAAGAAAAATGGAACAAAGCTTAAGTCACTCTCTCTGGCAATGGCATGGTGAATTTTCCACCATTCTCCTTGTGGCGTTGAGACCATCTCAGCACGAAGCCAGGAACCTGGAGCCCAGAGCCCGGAGACTCAGCAAAGTGACAATGAAGAATCCTGAAAGCCTAGTGGCACCAGCGCTGCAACCTGCTTAGGGCCAGAGCTCTTGAGCATGGGGCCAGCAAAGTGGCTCACTCTTGCTGCAAAAGAGATCTCAGAATAACACTCTTAAAATGACAAAATATGCCCTGGCTGGTAGCACAGTGGGTAAGGTGCTGGCCTGCGAACCCAAAGGTCGCAGGTTCGATTCCCCAGTCAGGGCACATAACCAGGTTGCAAACCAGGTCTCCAGTCAGGTCTGTGGCTGGAGGCAGGTGAAAGGCAACCACACATTGATGTCTCTCTCCCTCTCTGCCTCTCTCCCTTCCCCTCTTTCTAGAAGTAATGAAATTAAAAAAAAAAAAAAAAAAAAGACAAAATATTTAAGACAAATTCTTGCCAAGGTTAAGGAGTATTAATTAAGGGTAAGAAAGAAGTGGGAGTGTTTTTTTAAAAAGGGGGATGGATAAAATAAGGGAGAGATTTGCATCATGATGAACGTGTTCTAAGTTAGCTCTGCTGTCTCCACATCACTCTCCTGGCTGTCATACGGCCTCAATACTAGCTTTCTGCAAAATATTACCATTGGTGAGACTGGGTAAGTGGTACCTGGGTACTCTCTGTATTATTTCTTTCACCTGCCTGTGATTCAACCAAGATCTCAAAATAAAAGCTTAATTTAAAAAGTACTCCTGGTTGGTAGCACAGTGGATAAGGCACTGGCCAGCGAACCCAAAGGTTGCTGGTTCAATTCCTCAGCCAGGCCACGCAACCAGGTTGCAAGCCAGGTCTCCAGCCAGGTCCATGGCTGGAGGCAGGTGAAAGGCAACCATACATTGATGTCTCTCTCCCTCTCTGCCTCTCTTCCTTACCCTCTCTCTGGAAATAATAATAAATAAAATAAAATAAAAAGTATATAAAATATGCAGCTGTTAAAAATGCAGTATCTCTGATTTGATTGTTAGACTACCAATAAAATACTTATAAGACATAAACATAGGGAATTTGGATTTGAGTGGATTTATCAGGCAAAGCCCAGTTTGGGAAGAGGGCCTCCTGGAATGAGAAGGGCCAAGGGCCATGGGAGGAACGAGTGATGACATGACCTGGCCTATGCTACATGGATGGGTCAGCAGGATATGCCCTAAGCAGGGCTGTAAGGAGTCACCCGCCATTCACAAGAAGCACTTGCACAAAGTATCGAGGCAGAATGCATAAGAAGAGCTGGGCTAGCCGGGGAGCAAGGTTAGCCCAGCATAGACCCAGAGAGGCTGAGATCCTGGACGATCCCGAGGAGGCCTTGCCTTTATGTAGTCCCAGCAAGCATCTCTCAATGTCAGAGAGGGAGGTCTGCTCAGTCTTCAGAACTTGATCTCTACAGATTTAGACAAGGGCTAGACATCCCAGTATGTAGCACAGAAGAGGTCACTAAAGAAATGCATCCTCCAAAGAAGCTAAGTATCACCGGGTCCCAGCATGCAGAGCCAGGCTTGCTGTGGACATGGTGAGTGAGCCAGGGCTAAGTGGGCATGCACTGGAGAGGAGGAGTGGGCTCCAGCACAGGAGCCCAGGGTTCTGTGAGGGCTGAGACTGGAGCAATGCTCACTGTGCGGCTGCACAGAAGTGGTCAGGGTCCAGGAAGGTGCAGGGCCCTCAGCAGAAGGCTCAGACATAGTCCCTGGGCATGGTGAACTGCCCCCAAAGGGAGCCCTGGTGCTGGCGAAAGACCATTCCTAACACAAGTACTGTTGATGTTGGTGGACATGAAACAAGGCAGCATGTGCTTATGCAGCCTCAGCACCACACACTTCCCAAAAACGATTTTCCTTGTGGCAGCAGGAGCACCTGGCAGGAGTCAGGTGTGGAAAAAGCGACTATGATTCAGGCTCCTACAGCAGCTTCTACAGCACCTCCTTTAGCTCTGAATCCTCCTCTCAACTACTTCCAGGTGGCCTGGCTGCTAGCTCACTATGCTCCTTCTGCTTCAGACCAAGAAGGGTTGCAGTGGTCTATACTGGAAGTTTTGATAGAGGACCAGGCCAGGAAAATTACCTTGGGCACCACTGAACCTATGCACCTTGGAGCTCAGGAGTCCCAGAGGAGATGCTCACACCTGGTGAGGCTGCCCTGAAGGCTCTTCCAATCCATGAACCAAAGAAGAGCAGTGCTGCCAACTGGATGGCCCCCAAACCTCAGGAAGGTGCAGGGCCCTCACCTTCCTCCCCAAAATAAAACAGTGAAACAGAGATGCCTCCTGCGATACTGGTTTTTATTAGCATGTACAGCCCATGGAAGACAGGTAGGGGTGCTGCTAGTGGTGCAACCCAGCTCATACACCCATCACAGGGCCAAGCACTCAGCACACCTGGGCCAGGTTGTGCTTCTTGTATAGCAGAGCCCGATGTTTCTCACGCTCTCGCACAAAGGCACGCAGATGCTCCGTGGGGAAGGTTACTGTGGAGGGCTGGGAACAGGCTGGGCCCTCCTCAGTCAGCCATGGGCACTGCAGACAGCTGGAAGCACTAGGACGGCCCCTGGAGCATGGAGGGTGACAGGGGAGAGGCAGGTCAGCCTACTCTAGCTGGTGCAAGGCAAAGAGGTATGGGCAGGAGGACAGTTGGAAGGTAGGGAACAGAGCCACCTCACCAGGGCTGAGTGCACAGCGTACTCTGAAGGAAAGCCACAGCGCCTCCGGACAGCCCTGCATAGCAGTGACTCAGCAAGATGAGCCCTTTGCGCAGGCCTTTCTGCAGGTTTCCTATGCCCTCACTGCTCACTGGATACTTGGCACTCAGCCTGTGTGGGTGGGATATAGGGGACTCAGGATAGGTGGGGATCTGAGGTCACCATTATGGACTCCGCCCCTGAGCTCGTGTCTGGAGGACTCACATGATGAATGTCGTCACACCGATCGCCCAGACATCAGTCTGAGGGACAGCGCTCTGGCCCTCCAGGAGCTCTGGAGCTGGAGGCGGGAGAAGCACAAGGGCAAGGGGCTGAGTATCTGCAGTTAAGGGGACAGAGACAGGACTGGAGGAGGGACTCACCCTTCACCCCTACGCACCCATGGTCTCCACATAATCTTTGAACCTCTCTGAGGGCTGGACCCTCTCCTGAGCGAGGCTCTGAGCGTTGCCCAAGTCAACCACTTTGAGCAGGTTGTACTCGGTGATGATCATGTTCTCGGACCTGAGGTCCAGATGCAGAATGCCCTGCGCATGGAGGTACTGGGCCGCACTCAGCATTTGCCACAGGTAGTCCTTCACCTCTGATTCAGAATAGGAGGCCCTGGGGGTACATGGGGAGGGGGCTTGGCTCTGTCTGGTTTGGCTTAGCCCCCTCCCCCACAGGGCTCGGCCCTGTGAAAATGGGCAGGATGTGGTCCTATGGCACCACCCTACCTCCCCCAAGCCTGCACCCAAGCCAGGCTGCCCCTCACCGCTGGGCCAGGCAGGGGAGCAGCTCTGGTCCAGAGCACAGCTCCAAGATGAGGACCAGGTGCCGAGGGCTGAGGTAGGCAGCCTGCAACTGTGCCAGGTGTGGGTGGCACAGGCCTTTGAGGGCCTCGTACTCTTGAAGCACAGCCACCTTGTCCTCTGGGTGGTAGGGGATGATCTTAGCAGCTAGTGGGCGTCCACTGGCCTTCTCTCGGCACTGCCGCACCACGCTGAAGCGACCCCTAGCAAGGAACCACAGGCCTGGCTTCTGGGAACCTCTCCCAACCTCCTCGCCCCTCCAGCAGACCCTTCCCACTCTTGGAGCAACAGGAAGCCCGACAAGAAGGAGGCACCCAGACACTGGCAAGCAGGGGCAGGGGTGGGAGGGTGGGGTTGGGGGTGCTGCTGTACCTTCGGATCTGTGTCTGAAAGGTGAAGTTCTGCGTGCTGGGAAGTGGATGGGCTGGTAGTGCAGAGCTGCTCTGCTCAGAGGCTGTGGGAATGGAAGCGTGTGACTGGGGTGTTGCCTACAGTCCCAGCTTCCCAACTTTGTCTCCTATCACCTCTTCCCTGTCACTGTGACAAGGGACCCCTCTTTAAATCCACACTTGGCTTCTCGTTCCTTGAATCATTTGCAGAGGGTGAAGGACAACACAGTAGCAGGAACAAACCTTCCCATTGAGTATGTGTGACTTGGTGGCAGGGCAATTCTGAAGTGATCACTGCCTACCTCCCACTGGGTCACGCAGAGGCTCACCCAGGTGGCTGGGCCCTCCCAGGAGGACCTGCTCCGAGGGGCTGCTGTAGGGGCCCATGCCAGCCTTGCTGACGCATGCAGTCCGGAAGGTATACACACCACCCCTTGAAAGCTTCCTGGCCAGGTAGCAGCAATCGAAGATATCTGAGGCCAGTGTGCTCCAGCTGCCACCTGGCCACACAGAAAGAGTGAGGGGCAGTCCCAGGCCTCCCCACTCTGGAGTCCAATGAGGCTGCCCATGAGTGCAAAGGGTCCAAGGCTTCCCTGATGGGTGTCAATAAGCAGAGTAGCAAGAGGCTTCCCATCTCCCCACTCACAATGGGCCCCGCCAGCCCTACCTTCCAGGCTGCACTGCACGATGTAGGTCACAGGGCCACAGGATTCCATAGGTTTCCAGACCAGCAGCACCCCATCTGTGTACACCTCCCCGATGTCAGGGCATGGGGAAAATGAAGGGCGCTCTGCAGGGCCCATGGTCAGAGAGATCTGAGGTCAGCTCCTAGGGGTGGCCTATGTAGTTCTGAGCCTCTGTCCTCACCCTGCATTCTACTACCAGGCCAAGCCCACCCAACCCTGATCCCATAGATTCCAGGTCCCATTTCAGTGCTGGCTGGTAGCACAACCCAGTACCTCTCCTGATGGGGGCTCAGGAGGGGGCTCACGGGCTTCCCTCATCTGGTGCTCAGGAGCCCCATGCAGTGGCCCTCACTCACAGCCCCCTGTCCACCCCAGGTTTCAGTCAGAGATGTATCAGCTTGGCTGAATGGCAGAGCAGGGCACCTGGGGTTGACCACCTGAGAGCTGGCAACCCCTAGGGATCAAGCTGGGAGTCTAAATGCTAGGCCAGGCACCCTGATGGAAACCTTATGGAAAAGGGGATAGCCTGGGGTGGCCCCTCTCCCAGTCTGCATCAAGATGGCCTGGAGAGGCCTACCTACCTGCCTTCCGGAGGACAGCTGTGGTGGCTGCCATGCCCAGTGCATTGTGCACACTGCACGTATACACACCTAGGTCCTCAGCAGTCACCACCAGGATGGTCAGAAGGTGGAAATTCTTGAGTGTAGAGGAGATGAGGAGGTGGCTGCTGCTCTCCAGGAGGGCCCCATCTGCATCAGGACAGAGCAGGCCTGGGGCTAACTCAAAATACCCAGGCCCACACCCTCTCTGGACCTCTGTTTCCCTCTGTATGTTTAGAGCCATGACCTCAAGGAGCAACCCCCACTGTCCTCCTATGCCCCCACCTCCTCCCCAGCACCAGGATAATTCTTTACCTTTATTCCAGGTGGCCTGTGCAGGTGGCTGGGCCAACACCTGGCAGGCAAGAGTCACAGACTGGCCCAGAACCACTGTCTCATCCACAAGCTCCCTTATGAAGGATGGTGCTAGAAAAGAGAGGTGGAGCAGGCATCAGTGGTGATCCCTGGCCAAAAGTTGAGATATTGGAGAGAAGCCCACCCTCACCCAGCTCATCTTCAACACCAGCACCTCCTTCAGGAAGGCCTCCAGGACTGCTCAGTCCTGATAGCCAGGGGGCCAAATTCTCATAGCTGGGCTCAAGCCACTGTTAATTTTCACTTGCTCCATGTTGGTCTGGGCACTATGGAGGGGCTTCCCCCAACTCCCCAAAGCCAGGTTCCCTGGGAAACAGGATGGCCATGTTCACCTTGGTCTCTGCTCTTTAGGGCTGGCAGCCGGAAGGAAGCTAGACCTGACTTTTTCTTGGAGGGCTCCTCCTTTTCTGGACCTGCAGGGAGGTCAGAGTGGAAGGAAGTATGTCAAGGGGCTGGCTCCTTTTGGCTGCCTGGCACTGCCATTGGGAGCATGGGAGGAAGACTCTGGGGCTACTTGCCACCCACTGCCAGATTCCCATGTGGCAGAAGAAAAGCCTGGACCCAGGGGATTATTTTTTTTGCAGGGGTGGGGGGTGGCAAGCTAAATCTGCTATAGAGACTACCCACTCCCTAGCCTGTCAGCATCGGCCCATCCTGGGTGGGGCCACTTTAGGCAGGTTAAGGGGCACATGTTGCCTGGGAGGCCTGGCCAAGGTCTGGGCTCAGGTTGGGTCAGTGAGAGTCAGGGGTCAGGCAGACTGGCCCTGTTGCATCCTCTCCTTGCAGTTGAATCCCCGTGACAGCTCCAGGTCCCAACACTAGGTCTCAGATGCATGGGGGTTGGGGGATGAAGCCAAGAATGAGACCTGGGGAGCAGAAGCCCTGTGTGCCTGAGATGTTGGCAGCACAGGGACAGGACAGGAGGGAGCTTCCTACGTCAGGTGGGCTCCTGAGCTGTGATTCCTGGGCATGGGTGCAAGGTGTCCCAAGGTGCAAAGGGGCACACATGACAGAGCTTAGCAGCCTTTGTGATGGGGGTGGGGGAGTCACCTTGAGGCCTGCCCCTCAGGAGGCGGGAGATATGGGCCACGGAGGCCCTCATCCTCTGGCGTAGCCCCAGCTCCACGGGCTCCTCCAGCAGTGCGTGCCTCTGGGGGGAGTGCAGGAGACCCCTGGAGTGGGGTGACCACTTGCGCTTCCTGCTGCTGCCTGCCTCCCAGAGCAGGGTCTCTGTGTTCTCCAGCTCCTCTCTGATCTCCAGGCTAGAGGGTAGGCCCTGCCAAGGCCATGTGGCCTCGGGGAACTCAGCCAGCTCCTCCCTGGCCTCAGAAGCTGGGGAGGGTGGAGACTCTGGCTTGGGGACCTTCCTAAAGATCATGAATTCAAAAGGTAGGTACTTGATGTCATATAGGTCCGACAGGTTGAGATAGGCTGGCTCCACCTCTGATATATCCAGAGATATGGTATCTGCTGCCTCCGAATACCCTGACAGGTCTTGGATTTGTACCAGCGACACCTGAGATCCCACACTGAAGTCTTCAAACAAGGTCAGCTCTGGGGATGCCCTTGTGGGAATCCCACTATCCTCTGGCAGGGACACCATGCTGGACTGGTGGTGTGGGCTTTGAGCCCCTGTTTTGTCCTGTTCCTCCAAGGACTGAGAGGTAGCCCAGGCCATCCTGGCCCACAGGGGCCCCTGTCCCAGCATGCCTCCCGCATCCCCACCAAAGGCAAAGGTGCCATAGCCGGCCACCCCTGCATAGCCTCCACGGTGTCCAAGGGAAAACTTGAGTGAGGTCGCTTGCTCCTGAGACAAAGTGGGGCTGGGCTCAGACTCACACAGGTCCTCTGTCTCCTGGGGCTTGGTGTCCAGGGGTGGGCCAGGTTCTGTGCCAAATGGGGAGGCTGGGCCTAGAGAGCTCGGGGGACTGGGCCTCCCTGAGAGAGGGGTGGCCTCCAGCCCCTTCTTAGAGCTTGACTGGAGGCTTGCTTGAGCTGGGGAAAAGGGAGCCTGGAGTTCTCCAGAAAGGAGGGGGCTCGGGGTTGCCGAGAGAGCCTCCAGGCAGTGCCTTGGAGGAAAGGAGCCGGGAGCTTGGCGTGTAACAGCTATAGGGGGATCACAATACTTGCTGGGGAAAGAACCCCACTGGGAGTGACAGAAAGGAGCTGACAGCTCCCTACAGCTGTCCTGGGACAGCCCCACTTGCTCACCAAGGCCAGGATCTCGACCAGTGGATGAGTACAGTCCCTGTCCTTTTAGGGATCCCACCTCCATGGCATCTTTGACCTCTCTGGGCATACTCTTTCCTCCTGAAGCCACCTGGTGACCCCAGAAGGCAGGGGTAGGACACTGCCCCTCATGGCACGTCTGTGTGAAGGGGCTGGCCAAACGTGCACAGTCAGAGTCCAGGGAATGGCTGTGGCAGGGGCCTCCAGGGGCACTGGCGCTGGCCCCAGGCAGCTGCAAGGAAGCCTCAGAGGAGGGTGCCTGGGCAATCAGGGCAGCCTGCTCTTCCCGGGCAGCCTCCTCCTCCAGTGCCCGGTGCTCCAGCAGCGGCTCACGTAGGCCCGGTGTGGGGCCTGCGAAGTAGCCACCCTTGAGCAGGTGCCTTCGCCTCACCAGGGCCCGCCTGCTACCCATGGCCAGGCCCCCATACTCCAGGCTCTCGCCTGCCTGCTGGTAGAACAGGCTGCGGATAATGCTCTGCCGGGGCACACAGCCTGGGGCAGCTGGGGGTTCTGCTCCCCAGGGCAACCCAGGCAGAGGGGCTGCCTCCATGGGAGGACAGGCCTCAGCCTCTTCTGGCAGGCTGGCAGATGGACGCAGGAAACCCCGCGGGTGCATAAGAGGGGAGTGGGTCACAGGAGAGGGTGGCAGCGACTTGGCCCGGGTCAGGGGTGCCAGCTCATTGTCAGAGGATGAGGTGCTGCTGGAAGACACACTGGCATCACCACGCAGGTGCCGGGCCACTCCAAGAGATGGGCTGTCAGGCGGGCCCTGGAGCAGCTCTGGGATGGAGCGCATCACCAGGATGGACTTGTAGCTCATCAGGGAGCGCTGGGGGTGCAGGGATGGGGATGGGGCATTAGCCAGTGTCCACTGCCTTCCAGCTCCTGGTGTGCCCAGGTAGGGGACCCAGGAGATGGGGGCCTCAAAAGCCCTTGTCCTCATCCCTCAAACCCCAGGGCTCTGTGGTGTGTCCCCACCCTAGCTGAAAGCATATGCAGCTAAGGGGGTGCAAACCCTGAAAGAAGGACACCTAGCCTCTACTTTCTTGCCCTCCTAGGTCTGGGGCGGGACACTACCAGCTCTCTGGGCCTAGCTGCCCTCACCTGCCTGCAGGCCCTTCATGCATGTGCCCCTAGTTTCTCTGCTGTTTGGCTCACCTGCCAGCGGCTGCGGGCCAGGAGGAACTTGAGCTGCTTGGTGTTGATGAAATGGGCCTTCTCGGCGGGTAGGGATTTCTGGGGGGCCCAGGTGAGAAAGCCATATCAGGTGAGACCCTGGTGTACCCCAGGGCCAGATAGGACCTACCCCTCCTGGCCTCAGTTTCCCTCTCTGTTCACCAGGCCTGCTGGATTCAGCTTACTTACCAAGAGCCAGGGGTGGGCAAGGCACTGGGCTGCACTGGGCCGGGCTCTGTGGGGATACAAAGGTGGGAGTCAGACCAGTGGTCAGCTGGCCCCCTGAGCAGATGTGGGGGCGGGGGGAAGAGGGCATAAACACTCACTCTGGGGCCCTCTGCAGCGCAGCCTTAATAAAGTCCTGAGCATCCTGGCTCAGGTGTGCAGCCACTGGGCTGCTCCAGGATAGCCGCCCTTCCAGCACATTTAGGAGGGTTGCACGGTCACTCTCACCAGCAAATGGGGACGAGCAGGTCAGGCTGGAAACACAGGGAGTACTTGGCACTTAGCCACAATCCCAGATTTCTGGGCCCCCTGGGGTTGCTGGGCAAAGACCTGGCTGGGATGGCCTCTCAGCACCCTCAGAAACCCAGCAAGTGTCCCAGACTTGATCAGAGATCTAGACTCTGCCTGAAGTGGGGATCTGGGTTTGGCCTGGAATGGAGACCAGGCTAAGCCCAGGGTGGGCACCAGGCCTGAGTCTGAGGTAGGAGCAGGGCTCCAGCTGAAGAGGAAATACAGGCCCAGGCTCCACCAGCAGTGCCCTAAGGAGCAGCAGTGACTGTGCAGAGGGGTTTCTGGTCAAACCAGCTAGGCTCTTTGGAGAAAGAGCTCAGCATTGGCTGTGCCTCACAAGCCGGAAGGAAGGCTGATCAAGGACAGAGTGTTTGAAAAACGCTGGGTAAAAACCTCTTATCAGAGCTGCCCCAGTGCTTGTTCCCAAAATAACTGTCCTTTGGGTCTTGGGTCTCTGATCTGGGGAGGGCCAACAGTGTTTGTGACCTCCAGCAGACCTGCTGGGAGGGGCCTGAGGTTGGCTTCAGAGAAGATAGCTAACAGGCACCAGAGTCTGCTCACCTGAGGTAGGAGATGACCCCCATAGCCCTGTGGGAACAAAACCATAGCTGTGAGTCACCCCAGGCCTGTCCCACAGGTGGAGGGCATGAGGGGTGACGGGTGCCAAGAGAGGAGGGAAGGCCCAGGACAGGAGGGTAGGCCAGCATAATGGCTTTGGCCTTGGGGGCCACCCACTTACCAGATATCAGAGGCTTCACTCACAGGCTTCTGCTTGATGATCTCTGGGGACACAAACTCAGGGGACCCATACTTGCTATACTTCGGCTCTGTTGGGGTGATTTTTTGGGCAAAGCCAAAGTCGCAGATTTTAATGTCTTCCCGAGCAGGATGTACCATCAGGATGTTGGGGGGCTGTTGAGCAGTGTCAGGAAGTGGGTAAGGTCCTGACTCAAGAAGGTATCACCCCCGGCTGTCAGGACTGGGGTGAGGACACTCAGGAATCTATAGGGGCTGCCCCATGGAGATGGAGAGGCCAGTGGCAGAGGGCAAGGAGCTGTCCTAGGAGCAGGTTTTGATATCATTTTGGGACAGCCTTTGCTCTACCAGAGCCACGCCCCATCTGAAGGGGCTCCTTGGTAAAGTAGTGACTTCCCTGCTCCCCAAAGTGAGCACGTCCTGAAGCTGAAAGTAGTGGGTCTATGCCTTTCCACAAGGTGGGTGGGGCAAATACCTTTATGTCCAGGTGGAGGATGCCATGGCTGTGCAGGTAGTGCAATCCCTCAACTAGCTGCTGGATGTAGACCTTGACCTGTGGTGGCAAAGACAATGTTGCTCAGGTGAGACAGCTGGTCTCGGCTGACCCCTCCACCTTCTTCCCTGCCCTGCTCCCCTCCGTACCTCACTCCCTACAGACCTGGGATAGCCTCACAGGCTATCAAAGCCCCTACCTAACCCCACATTCTGGGTGTGGGGATTCCTGTGGGCCCAGAAGGTGGGGAGGATTTGGGGTGTGAAGTGGCCTAAGTAAAGCAGGAGCAAGTGAGCATGGCCCACCAGCCATGTGCAAGCTGGGAATGGGAAGTTGTGATCCAGGCTGAGTGGGCTTTGGGAGTTGACTAAGGAGTTGTGGTACCCTGTGAGGCCCTGAGGACCTCCAAAAGTCCCCTGAGCTGAGGCACACTGTGCAGAAGGGAGGCTCTGTCCTCTGGGGCAGGCGGTTGTGGGGAGTAGGTGGCCTGGCAGGGGTGTGAATGCAGGCCTATGGTTGCAGATGGCTCAGGCTACAATGTCACCTCTGCTTCTGTCACCACGCTCTTCTTAAACAGGCGGTCCAGTAGTTCCTCCGACGAGCACCTGGGGCTCAGTCAAAGAAAGCTCTGGGTTCTGAAACTTCCCACCCTCTCCACAGCCCATGACAAGTGTTATCTTGGGGGTGTAATTAGGTCCATGCTGGGGTGGTGGGTCCTCCAGGTTGAGGAGAGTGTGTGGGACACAGACCCTAAGGAGAGAAGCTGAGGCCAGTGGCCAGCAACAGAGCAAGAGTGGAGGAGGCATCCTCTTGGTGAAGTTCAACATCCAGTGGTAAGGTGAGTCCCAGAGAGGGCAGGGAAGGGGTATGCCCCTCCCTGAAGCCTGGGTGGGGAACATTAGAGCCCCCAGTGTTTGAGGCCTGGGGCTACCATTTAAGCAGTCTGACCTCCTACTGGATAGAGGCCATGTAGAGTGTGGGAGGGGCGCTGCCCAAATTCCTGGCTCAAGGGGGAATGAGCTATGAGGACAGTATTGTATCTGGGCTGGTTAGTTTCACAGCATCATAACAGAAAGGCTCTCTATGGAGGCCCAGGAGGCTATCCTCATTAGGAAGACAGGGCCAAGGATAACAGACCCACAGGCTCCATATTGCCCTGTGGTCCTCTGCCCTCCTGGGGCACCCACCCTCCTTGTCCCCTTGGGATTGAGGGCTGGATACAGCTCCAGGACAAGGATGAGAGTTTTTCGAGTCTCAAACTGGTCCAGCAGTGCGGTTACAAGCGGGTGGCTCAGCTCTGTGAGCACATCCCTCTCCTGGTAAGCCTGGGTGCGTGTCCTGCTCCTCAGGGGGATGAACTTGGCAGCATAGAACATCTGGTTGCCCTTGTGCTGCACCCTCTTCACGAAGCTGAACACACCCCTAAAGATAGGGGAGCCCATGTTAGACTTCTAAGACTGGGCTCCCCAAGGAGGGTGGGGGACAGGTTAGTGTCCTGGGCTCCCGACAAGTGGGACAGGGGCATTCCAGGATGGGCAGGGGCTGTGGGGAGTGGGTATTGGGGAGGCAAGAGCTCCCTATAGGTAGGGTTCCCAGGTGGGACCTCCTGAAGATAAGAGGGTACTTCAAGGGTAGAGAGGGCATAAGCAGAAAGTACTGAGGGGTGGCCTCGGAGAAGTGGGGTTCCCGGGAGGCAAGGGTTTCTGGGTGATGAAGGCTCAAGAATGCAGGGTTACCAGGGGAACTAGGGGCTCCTGGGTTTGGGATTCTGGGAGGCCAGAATGGGTGGACTAGAGGGTGAGGTTCCCAGGGCTGGGCTGGGATACCTCCCAATCTCCTCCTTGACCTCGTAGAAAGAATGCAGTTTTCTTCGATAGCTTGGCCTCTCCACATCCAGGCTGCTGTCTCCTGTAGCAGGGGACAGTCAGCCATTAGTGTGGACAAAGATCACCACCCCACCCACTGTCCCTCAACTCTGCACCTGCGGGGGCAGTTCCCTCCCTTTAAGCCTGTAGGAACCCACAGGACCCCACACCAGCATAGAGCCAGGATCAGGGCCTGGGAGTGGTCCCCCAACTCACCTCCATGCACCAGCAGCTCTGCCTTGCACAGTACCTGGCCACCAGCATTTTGGGCCAGGCAGGTGTAGACACCTGCATCATGCTGGGCCACATTCCTCAGCACCAGGGAGTAGGTTGTCCCTTCCTGCTGTTGGCTGAGCCACATGCTGTCCACCAGCTGAATGCTGTCCTGGAGGCACAGGTGGTGGGGTGACCATTAGCCCAGCCTTAGGATCCAGCACTGGGGTCCACCCAACCTTTGGTGAATGACACATGGTGTCTAGCGGGGGTTTCACACTCTGCCCCTCCAGGCACAGGTCCCCCACCCCACATGAGTCCCTACCTTATACCAGGTCACTGTAGGCTTCGGGTTTCCCTCAATCACTGCCTGGAATTTTGCTGTGCTGCCCCTCTGTGCCTGCATATCCTCAATGGTGACCTGCATGGATGGGGGTCCTGGGGGTGCGGGAGGGAACCCGTGGGGAGGAGTCCAGGCTGCACAGAACGGCTGTCTACTGCAGCTCACACTGAATTGAGTCTGTGAGCTGAGGCCTCCATCACAGAGACCCCCCAGGGGCTGGCAGAGACTTCCGGAAGCTCCTAGTGTCCCAGGTGAGCAGCAAAGCCCTCAGATACCTACCCGGTGACAGCCCACCTGCCTCTCAAGTGAAGGTGACCCCCTCCTGATTCTGTCCAGGCTTCTGAAGGTTAGGAAGTTATGTCCTGCCATCTAAGCCCCACCTCTCTTGCTTAAATCTGGTTCTGGGGGCAGGGCAAACAAAGCATGCTGACTGAGACTGCAGAAAGGCTCTCTAGGTGGCTGTCGCCTGCCCCTCCACCCAGTGATGCCCTCTGATGGGAGGCAGGGCTGGCCCCTCCATGCAAATGCCCCCAGATAGCCCCTCCATGCAAATGTCCCCCAGTCGAGGGCACAGGGGCACACATATAACCTACTCGCAGCACCTGCATCACCAGCCTGGCACACATATGTCTGGCGCATGGTCTCTGTGAACACGTGGCTGTGAACATCGCAGAGCTCTGTGGCCCCGAGCTCTGGCCAGGCTGCACTCTCCATCCTGGAGCCATGCAGTGGGTTGAGTTGGCTGCCTGCCCACCCAGTGCTGGAGTGGGCACTAACCCCTTGGGGCAAGTTGGGTCCCTGCCCCACTCCCACCTGGGGCTGAAGCAGACTGTTTAGGAAGGAATGCAGAGACAGGGGCCCCAGCCCTAGGTGTGGAGTGGCTCCCCCAACACCTCTCACCCAAAAGTGGCCTTTCTCCTTGTACTGCCTTTGGCTGGGGCAGGGCTGACAAAGAGTGTCTTAGCTGCTATGAACCACCCCTTATGCCTCCTGCCCTGCCCCTGAATGTCCCTCATGGAATGCTGGGGACCTTACCTGATGGGGACAATGTGTCCAGGTGCCTTAGCAGGGGCCTTTGAACCCTGATCCTGGCTTGCAGGATAGAGGGACTGCAGCACATTCTTAGACTCTGCTGGTGGGAGGCCAGAGCCCAGTGAGACAGAGCCCAGGTTGGGCTGGGCACTGTCCTCCTCACATTGTGCCCCTGCATCACTCTAGAGTCCGGAGAGTGGGAGCATGGGCAGAGCAAGGGGGCAGGGCCCTGTGCACCCAAATCTGGGCTCCAGGGCACCCTCTGTCCTAGGCAGGAGTCTGGGCCACCAGCCCTGAGGCTGCCTACCACCCAACCCCGTTCTGCGAAGAAGGCATGCAACAGCATGCGTAGACCACATCTGTCAGGTGCAAAGTGTCCCTCTCCTCCTCTTCCTCTTTGACTCTCCCTCCTCCTCACCTACCCCAGGGCATAGGGCGCCTGGGCTGCATGCAGGAGTCTGAGCCAGGAGGCTTCTGACACCCAGAACAGATATGCTCAGGTTGGGCAGAGCCTCCCAGAATTACCACCTGCCTAGTTTCATAGACAGCCTGAGCGAGGTGTAGGACCCCCAGCACAAGGGCCCCAGTGATGTCTGGGACCCCAGGTTTCTGCCAGTCCACTCCTGTGGGATGGGCACCCATGATGACCGAAGTTGGGATCAGCACAGAGGAGGGGGTTTTGGTAGTGGGTGGTACTTTGCAGTCAGCCCATCTCTCCTCCTCACCAGGTTCATGTGCAGCTTCAGTGCCTAAGAGCCGGGGGCTGGCCTCTTGGAGAGCTAGCGGCCTCCTGAGGCCTGGACTAGCATGGTCCCTTGCAGAGGTTCCTGGAGCCTCAGGGCCCATTTGTGTGCTCTGGGAAGACCCAATGTCCTGGTCCTCTTGCTCCAGAGCAGCTGGGGCTAGGACTGCAGCACCTGTGGGAAAAGCGGGTCAGCTTGTGGAGGGCGGGACATGGCCTGGGCCTGGGCAGGGGCTCTAAGAAGCCCATCTGGGTCCTCAGAGATGCCCAGGTGAGCTGACCAAGGTGCCCTTCCTTCAGGAGGTGCAGGTGGTGGAGCCCTGACAGAGAAGGAGACTGGGAGTGGATGAAGAGGGTGTTCAGGGTAGTGAGCCCAACGCCCTGGAGGTCAGGAGAAGGCCAACCCCCAGGCAGCTGGGCCTGGACACCTGCCTTGTGCCCCATCTGCCCCTTGGTCTTCACTCTTCCCTAGTTCACTCTGCACCCCAGGCCCAGTGGACCCAGCCCTAGAACATAGGGAAGCCTACAGCCTGATGCCAATCAGGGACCTGGTAGTCCATGGGAGTGGGTCCCTTCCTGCTTCCCAACAGCAGCCGCTGTCCTCAGCCCCAAAGGGGCTTCCATCTGAAGGCATAGCCACCCTTTCCTCCACGTGCAGCCAAGAGAATTGCCAGACCCTCCGAGCCCTCAGACCCAGGAGCACCCAGGTGCAGCTCCTGCCTCCACCTGGCTGCCAGCCTCAGGTAGCCTCACTGAGGCCTAACAATGTGCCCAGTCATGCCCATTGCTCTCTTCCCAGCAGGACCCCTGCCTAGAGTCCTCCTCCACCCCAGAACTCTCTTTAGCATTAGGGCACCCACCCTGTCCTTTCCCATTCCAAAAAAGATCCCATGCACATCACACCCCTGTTGTCTGTCCTAACAGCAGCCCAGCTGCCCGGAGGGCCAAGAAGGCCTGCTCACCCATGCCAGGCTGGGAGCAAATACCATAGGTGGTCCTACCATGTGTGCCTGCAATCAGTCCCAATGCCTGAGTGCCAGCAGCTGGTCAGATGAGCCATCCTGCCTCTAGTCATGGACCTGAGCATAGCCAAGACCCACCCATGGCTGCCCACAGAGGGCCATGCCAAGAGGGACCCTCCTACCCAAGTTGCCAGAGTCACTAGAAGAAGAAAGGAGCACAATATGGGGTGTAGGATCAATTTATTATCATCATGAAGTCAACTAACAGGTCTGCTTTCCTTCTACAGACTCTGGCCTGCTCTGTAGGGAAGGCCTGAGAGGTCTGCAGAGCAGGCCCAGTGGGCCTTCCTGGAGGCTGAGGAAAGTGTCCAGGGGAAGATGTGCCCTCAGGAAAGCCCCAGCTGAGTGGCTGGGGAGTGGAGCAGGACTGTGCCACAGCCTCAGGTAGCCTCACTGAGGCCTAACAGATGTGCCCAGTCTGAGGAGAGGGACACAGCCCAGAGCTGGTCTACCTGTTGCTCCCCCAGAGCCCTAGTAATCTGGATTATAGCTGTGCGTACAGTGTTCTCAGCTGAAGACCCCCACCCTATGAGGCAGGAAGCACCTGGTGGGAGACCAGCAACTGAAGTCCAGAGTTGCTGGAGAACAAGGGTAGAGTCAAAGCACATGTCCTGAGGTGCTGGCTTCAGGGTCCTCTCCTGAGCCCCAAGCCCAGGGCAGCTGTGAAACAGGTAGGTGGCATGGCCCTAGTCCCCAAGGCCATGTCTTTCTTTCTGCTGCCTCCGTGTAGCCACAGCAGCCAGCAGCCCTATCAGCAGTATCTTGGCTCTGAGAGAGTCCCTGTCTCAACTTCCAGCCACCTCTGCCCAAGAGTCAAAACCTCAACCCTGGGAGGGGTTGGGGTCCTCATCCCCATCCTGGCGAATGTGCAGGGTGATTGTCTCACCCACTTTCCCAAAGCTGAACGTATGGGTGGAAACCTCCATTTTGAAGCTGCTCTGGGCATTGTCTGCAGAGTGATGGACTTGGGTGCAGAAGGATGGCTTCCAGGATGTGGCATTGTCAGCCCGGGCCTCTGGCACATAGGAGATACCAGGAGAGCCAAAGACCTGGGACCCTGATAGAGCTGTTTCCTGGGACAGGCAGCTGAAAAAGCCACGAGGGCCTTGGTGGCCCAGTGGGCACCCCACATTGAGCAGTATGGGCTGTCCCACTGTGGGCTCGCTGATCTCTCTCTGGAGCACAGAGACCTCACAGGGTGGGTCATTGGAAGCACTGGGCGTGGGACTGCTACGGCCGAAGGTCTCCCCTTCCTGGGGCACATAATCCTCCAGGTCATTCAGCATCAGTGCACTACCATCGTGTGTGAGGATCTCGTGGGCACAACCCCAAAGGTCAGTGGTGCCTAGGGGCTCCTCCGTCAGGCTGACACCTCCCCCATCCTGCATCTCCAGGAGGGCTTCCTCTTCAACGGCCCTGAAAGGGGACATCTCAGGTGTCTGTAGCCCAGTGTTCACACCGAAGACTCCAGCCTGGGTAAGGGGCTCCTCGGCCAGCAGCTTGTTGTTGTTGTTGTTTGTGTTGGGATCTCCTCCTGGGGTCCCACCAGGCAGTGTGAAGAGAAGCCCCACTGAGCTGCTGGGCACCTCTCTGGCTGGAGATGTACCCCTTGGGCCTGTTTTCTTCACCTGGACTTCAATGGTCTCCTCGACCTCCACCCACTTGGATAGGGGCCCAGTGCCCCTGGGCAGGGCCGATGTATGGGCTTCAGGCTCAGTCACGTACAACGCAGGTACAGTGGGTCTCCGGCCTGGCTCCACCCCTGGCCTGCGGAGTTGGCCAGTCCCTGTTGAGGACAGCAGCTCGGGGGCAAGCAGGCCTGCCCTGGAGGGACTGGCAGGGCGGCGGGAAGGTGAGAAGGAGGGAGACTTCCTGGGGGACTGGAGATGGCCACGGGGGCTCTTCACCACGGTGGTGATGGTCTCCTCTCTGCAGGGAGAGGGCCAAGAGGAGATGGCACAGAGACCCAGGGCCCAGCTTGCTATTCATGCCACCAGCACATGCAGAGCCAGCAGCAGAGGTCAGGTTAGTATGCCAGAAGCACATGGTGAGGCTACACAAGCTGCCACACATGTACTTGAGCCTGGTCTCTATAACCAAAGAAACAAACACAAAGTCTAATCTGGGCAACTTCAGGCTATGGTGTGCAGACCTCAAAATAAGAGCTGAAGCATCGCTGCATCACACAGTGCCCCCAAACCCCAGACTAAGTCCAGTTTATAGTTGTGCCTGTGGGCTGATATTTCCTCCCTATTAACAGCGGCCCATTTGGGAGATGCCAGTCCTCCTTGAAGAGCTGATAGATAGGTAAAAAGATGCTGCCCCACTGCCTTCCTTGTCCATCCCATCAGTGTTACATGCTTTGCATCATGGCTGAGGTGGGGAGCAGTGAGCCCTCAGAGGACAGGCGCATCAGGGATCTTGAGTGGGGGACAGACTAGGTGGCTGATGTTACAGGTGCAGGTGTGGGATGGTCATCTGAGCCACGACATGCAGCCTGTGTTCCTGGCCTCTGGGTCTGGTTGAATCTGCTATCATTGGCTTTGTGACCTCAGACTAACTCTTTCCCTTTTTGGTCCCCATCTCCCAAAAATGGGTCAGGGGGGCAGAACTGAAGGCCAGCTACAGGTGGGTGTACATGGGGTGCTGACTGGTGACCCTGCAGCGGCATTGGGGAGAGGTCTGAGCCCTTTTTACAGAAATGGACAAAGATAAAAAATGCTCAAAACTTTCTCAGGACCAAGAGTCAGAAGCCTACCAGCCAGCCAGGTCATCCTCTGCCATCCAGGGCCCCTGACCTGGTTGGGTGCCGAGGATGCAGTGAGTGACAGACTGAATGACACATAGCCCTGAGTCAGCAAAGCTGGAGAGAGATGGCACCTCCATCATGGCAGGCAGCTGGCAACAACACTGAGTTGTCCCTCTGCCTGGATCCCCTCTCAGGCCCAGGCAGAGGGACTTGGCGTGTGGTGATGACAACTCAGTGTTGTTGCCAGCTGCCTGCCATGATGGAGGTGCCATCTCTCTCCAGCTTTGCTGACTCAGGGCTGCACCTGGAAAAAGTGACACCTAGGCAGATCCCAGAGATGTATGGCAACACCCCAGGGTAAACAGCAGTTACGGGTCCTGCCTCCCCCAGCCCTCACCTGGCAACAGAGAAACACTATCTCCATTTAACTGATGGGAAACCAAGGCTTGCCATCAAAGCCAACTCGGCCAAGGCCTGCCTCTTGCCTCACACACAGGCCCAGAGGTCACAGCCTGTCCCAACATCAGGTGAACCTGAGCCAGGCCCCATCTTCTGGCCTCATGCTGAGACAGGACAGAGAGTCAGGTGCAACTGGGAAACTGGCTCCCACCTCTAAATGCCACTCCCAGCCCTGGTCAGTGGCTCAATTGATTGGAGTGTCATCCCATACATCAAAGGGTTGTAGGTTTGATTCCTGGTCAGGGAGCATATGGAAGGCAACAGATCAATGCTTCTCTCCCACATCTATATCTATCTATCTATCTATCTATCTATCTATCTATCTATCTTTCTCTTTCTCTCTCTCCCTCGCTCCCTCTCCCCCTCTCTCCCTTTCTCCCTTTCCCTCTCTCTGAAATCCCCCAGTGAAGATTACAAAAATAGCCACCCTGTCTATTGGGCTCACTGCTGCCCCCATGAGGGCATGTGGCCATTCTGTTCTAGTCCACTAGCACAGCACCTGGTTACCCCATGGCAGTTGTCTGGTCTCTCCAAGCCACTTTCCATCTTGTACCCCTGGACCCTGAGTATCCCTCCCGATGCAGTGTGACCCTGGTAGTTACAGATACAATGCCAGGCAGTTACTTTTTTCCTTTTCTCAAGCTGAAGGGGTACACTCCCTGTGGGGTGAAGGCTGCAACCTCCATGAGCCTGGAATACAATGAGTATGAGAGCCTGCAGGCACCCAGTCCAGCCTCCCACTGGTACGGCTAGGGCCCCTCCAATGACTACCTCAGGGCTGACTGGCCCCATCTCCGCTTCTCTATTTGTCATCTATAAAATGTGAATGAGAACAATACTCTTTTACTGAATGAGATGTGGAGTTGACCTATGTCAAGCTGTGGAGTACCAGTGATGGGGTGCTGATGGTTTCCCAGGCAGCCCCTTCTGAGCAGGTGGTGACTTGCTTTGTGACAGGAGGGAGGAAATTAAGGAAGGATTAACCCAGGATCTTATCAAATATTTGAACATGGGGTTCTCCAGAGATGTGATCAACGGTAGGCTTCTTAGGGGGGTCTGAAGCCCATTGGAAGCTAAGAGGTTGCCCATCCTGGAGTTCTCAATCACCTGGCCTTAGGAAATGAGTCATTCTTGCCTCCTGGCTTTTGCAAGCAAACTCTTCCACCAGCTCCACCTGCACCCACCTATGGAAATCCTTCCACATTGTTTAAGTCAAAACCAACCCTGCCTTCAGTGGGATCAATTAGCTCTGGACCTCTTATGTTGTTCAAGAAGGACAGCGGGTATGGCACCAGGAAAATGGGTTCTCAGCTGGCTTCTAATCATGAGCCATTCTGAGCAGCCCTCCTCTCTTCCCTGAATCTGTTTTCCCATCTTCCAAATATGAGGGTTGGACCTCAAGACTTCTAAGGGCCCTAGAGCTGTGCTGTCTACTATGACTAGACTATTTTAATTAAAGTCAAATTAGTGAAATTAAACAGAATTCAGTTCTTCAGTTGCACTAGACACATCTTAAATGCTCAACAGCTTTGCGCAGCCAGTGGCTGCCATAGCAGGCAATATAAAGGTGTGCTGTTCCCATCACCACAGGAAAGTTCTGTTGGATAGCAATGCCCTAGATCCCAATGTGTTGCAGAGCAGACACATGCCTCTAACCCTTGGGGCACCCTGTCAGCCCCAGGTCTACCCTAACAGGTGTGACTCTGGATCCAAGCCCTGGATGAGACACTGTGAACTGGAGGCAGTGTAGCCACACAAGGGCCCTGAGGCCCTGGAAGAGCAAGCTCTGCAGTGTGGAGGCAGCCAAGGCCCAGGGGTAGGCGAGCTCACTGGGATCCTCCATAGGGTGCTGCACTGTATGGCCAGCACAGGCTGGGAGGGCAGCAGTCAGGCAAGCAGGTGGCCAGACCACACGGGCAAGGTCCAGGTGGGTTAGTAGGCATGCAGGGGGCACTGCAGTCAGAAGAAAGGTTAGGAATATGGCTGCACTTACATGATGATGGTTTTCTTGGGGACTTTAGTCTCCTGCTCAGTGACTACAAAGAAAACAGTTGGAATAGCGAGGATTACAGACCAGCCAGCACTTTGGGCTGAGCTATCTCAGTGGCATGGTGGTATAGTGACCTGCTCAGTATAGGTGCACTGGGTCCAAGCCCTGCCTCGCCATGTGTTGCTGGGATGGCTATCTCAGCTCAGAGCCCCAGTCCCCCATCTTTGAAGTGGCAATTGTGTCTGCCCTGAGCACCATGAGAACAGTATATGCCTCATGAGGGCAGCACCCCTGTCTCTCTTGAGGGTCTTGCAGAAGTTTCAAGGAGAGTCAGGGCCCTGCTGGGTGTCCACACAGAAAAATCCCAGCTTCTCCTTCAGCCATGTGTAACTAAGGCCTGGGGAAAGGGAACAGAGAGCTTTTGGTTGCACAGTGAGCAGTCAGCCATACCAGCACCAGGATGGCTGATGCCACCAAAAAAAAAAAAAAAAAAAATCTTAGAGACCAGAGGTGTCTCTAGGAGAGAGTGGCTAAAGTCCTGGAGGAGGCACATCTGAGCTACGTGGCAGGAGACTATGAGGTCCCATCAGGAGCAGTATGCAGGTGCCTGGCAGGGTCTTAAACTCTGAGGGAGCTGGGAAACCTGGGTCTTCCCGTGGGAGCAACTAGCTGTCCTCCTCCCTAGACCCCACAGGATAGAGCCTGTGGTTCCCATCTGGCAAGGAAGGACCCAAGTTCCAGAGACAGGACAGGACTTGCCTGGGATCAGGCAGCAGTGATGCCCAACCATCCTTTTCAGAGAAAGGCCTCTTTCTCTGAAGCTTCTGGGCAGGGTGGGGCCTGGTACAGAGAAGTCCTACCCAGTCTTGCCCACCTGGATAGCACATTCCACAGCTGCCAGCACCCTCACATCTCAATGGCCCCTGTCACCATCCTGCAGGGAGACTGAAGGGAAAGCTCAAGATTCAAGTGGCAGGGCTCATGGCACATGGCCTCTGGCTCCTGGTCTATAGGTTTTTTGCTCTGCTGCATTGCCACAGAGATAAGGTCTGCCTTAGGTGACCAAGAGCATTTAAACTTGCCTCCGACTAGGTACATGTGAATTGGACGTACTAGTTGTGTCTGCATGGTACTTGGGAGCCACATTTACTGCTCATGTGCATGTATGTGTGCCTATCTATGTGTGTACGCAGATAGATGTGTGTGTGCATGCATGTGTGTGTTTGTGTAAGTTGCTTCCTGGAGGCACCACAGCCCATTGAGGGAGAATGGGGCCAGCCAAAACACCATGTGTTTGGTCTAAGCTGGGTCCAGAGAGAGCCAGACTCTGTCCACAGAGCAGGTGGGGACCAGAGCTCTGTTCATCATCCTCTCTGAAAAGGGACTACTCTGGTGGTGGGAGGGTAGCAGGGCATCCTGCACTTTTTTCCTGACTTGACTGCTGCCGGACAGGCCCTGGGCTCCATGAGTGCTGGTGATTATGGGTGGGGTGCAGCTGTGCAAAGCAGGCTTCCAGCCCAACACAGTTTCACAAGCGAGGGCGCATTGCCCACCCCACAGTGCCAGCTGGCTGTGGGGCCACTGGATTAATGATGAAGCAGAGGACAGGGTTAGGAAGCAGGACGTGGCAGGCTCCAACATCAGGGTGCGCAAGGATGGCCATCTCCCAGAGTGAGGCACAGCCCTGTTTCCAGCACCACTGGCCAGTCATGGAACATTGACAGAAAAAGATCCATCATGACAACGAAGTGAATGGCTCTGTTGTATGTGTTTACCACCTGTCAAGTGAGAGTGCCATAGCCCCTGGCTCCTGTTTGGCACATCCCTGTGAGCCGCCACCCAGCAGGACGCAGAAGTGCCACAGCCACCCTTGGGGCCTCCAGTGGGACTTGACTTGGCCCGAGCCCGCAGGGTGACAAGGAACAGGACCATTGCTCGTGAAGAAGGGAGGGTCTCTATGATGGCCCTGGAGGGCCTCACAGGCCCCAAGGTCAAGCTCTGAGCACTAGGTGGCCCGCATCTATGAGGGTCCAGATGGATGATGGCCCCCAGACATCGTGCCCTGGGACGTACTGGATCCAGTGGCCCAAGGATCACCGAAGTCAACTTTCAGAACTTGGGAGGACACATATTTCAACTCATCCTACTATCAAAGCTGCAGCTCCACCAGGTGTTGGCCCAGCCTGTGTTGTGTGTCTCCAGGGACAGGAGGCTCACCTCCTTACCAGACAGCCCCTTCCAGGTGGGGCAGCGCAGACGTGAAGTTCTCTCCAGGGTGGAAGCCCATCCTGTGAGCCTCATAAGGCTGCTCTCTCAGACAGAGCAGGCCCAGGACAGTTGCTAGCTGCAACCTCCCCCATGCTGGTCATTGCCAGCCAGGCACAGCTGGAACCCTAGAGCCACCATGTACGTGAGTGGAGGCATCTCCTTGTGCTTCACCTTCTGCCTAGCAGAGGCCCATTCTTCAGACTGACCCAATCCTCTCCCTCCCAGGATCCCAAATCAGTCCCTTGCAAGGGTGCCAGGCTGTAGCATCTTGGACTCAACATGGACAGTCTGCCTGGTGTGGAGAGACCAGGCCTTGACACCTGCTCCCTCTCCTGGGATCCAAGCTGGAACCCAGCAGCTTGCACTCTGCACTTGGCAGGGGCCCCCTCTCCCACCTACTGACCCTTTCACCCCTCCCATGAGAACTCTCTGACCACTGCCTGGAGGACTGCTCAGGCCTAGGGCTGGCCTTTATACACATTTGTTTTTCTCTAGAGATGGTAAACAGGGCCTGAGCCTCCAACCCCAGGGTTGCCCCTCCAGCCTTGCCCAAGTTTTGGGTTTATAAACCACCATTAGCTGTCCCACATGCCTGCTATTCTAGTCTGGGGCCTCTACAGCACCTCTACAACCTGATGTCTCTTCCCCAAGGAACACAGCCTTATCGGGAGGACATATGGTCTCACCCCATCCAGCCCAGGCATACAGAGAATCCAGTGAGGCTGAGACCTTCAGTGGCTTCACCTACCTTCCACCATGGTAGTATGCTCCCTGTGGTGGCACTGCTCCCCAGCCTGCAGTGTGGAGGTCTGCAGGCCCAGCTCCACACTGCCTCTTGTTGAGCCCAGTTGGTTCACCAGCTGTGGGACAGATAGCAGAGGCCATGTAGAGTCCACAGCTCCTCAAGGAGCTAGGCTCACCTCTTTGAGGATGTAAGGACCAGCTAGAGCATGGGGGCACCCACCCTAGCTGTTTCTCAGAGTCCCATAGCCTGGCCACAGTCTCAGACAAGCCATCTTGTCCACATAGGGGCCCAGCACCACCCAGCAGATCCTGTGGTGGTGGAAGACACTCGCTATCCCCACTGTTCCAAACGGCAGCTTATGGGCCCTGGGCACTTGAAATGGAACTGAATCTTTACCTAGAGTTAACTTTAACAGATTGGAATTTAATCATCATCTCTGGCCAATAGTAACAGGACCCAAGCTGATAGGACAATGTGCTTGCTTAGGACCCAACATGGAGGCCAGACCCACCCTGGCCCACCTCAGGCCAGCCAGCAACAGTATCTATGAGGAAGGAGTACAGCACCCAGGCAAAGCCACGCTGCAAACTCCGTCCCAACTACAAAGGAGATACTCTACCAGGCCACTTATGGAGTCCTGTTAACTCATCAAGATTGGTGGGTGACAGCAAGCCTGGTGTCCCCTGTTTCATCATGGATGGTGGGTGACAGCCTGATGTCCATGTCACCATGGATGGTAGGTGACAGTGAGCCTGGTGTTCTCTGTATTATGTGTCTGGAATGATGATGACAAACCCCCAGCATATCCCTACAACCCTCCTCACCTCGCATTCATAGCGGCCCACGTCTTCCTTGCTGGCCTCCCGGATCTCCAGCTTGAGGAGGCCACTGCATGGCTCACTCAGGGTCCGGTACTTTCCACCAGGCGACAGCAGGGCTCCATCCTTGTACCACCTGAAGCCAGCCCTGGAGGTCAGTTGGGGCCTCTCCAGATTCCCCTGTGCTTATGACCCCTCATTTACCTACCTTATTTGTCTGAGTGTCTTATAGAGCCCACCCTCTTGTATGTTACCAGTCCAGTGTCCCAACTGGCAGCCTCCTCCTTGCTGTAGCTTGGGCTGTGTCAGGAAGTACTAGCCCCAACACCCTCACTTCTCATCCAAAAGGCCAATCTTCCATCTGGTCCACCTGGACCCAGTGTACATGTATGCTACCCACCCTTGGTTTTCAGACAGAAGTGGCTGCCTCAGGGGAGACCCACCCCCTCATCGCCCCAGCGCACCTGATCTGAGGATGTGGGGCACCTTCGATGGTGCAGGTGACCTGGGCATCTTCTCCCTCCACAAAAGGCACTGCCTGGATTTTGTTCACAAACCGTGGGGGGACTGTGGGACCACAGGGCATGGCAGAGAAAGGGAGAGACACACAAAGATGGGGAGAGACACAGAGACAGAGAGATAGAGACAAGGAAGACACATACAGAGTGAGAGACACAGAACGATGGAGGGTGGGAGAGAGAGAGAGAAATAAAAGAGAGAGAGATAGCATAATGTGCAGGACCCCACTTAACAGTGAGCCCCCACACCAAAGCCATACCCCTCCCATCTCCTCCCTAATGCCTGCACCCTGTGGGGGCTGCTGCAGTGGTGTGGCCCCAGCGCCCTATACCCAGCCTCCCTTCCACACTCACTCTGGACCAGGATCTTGCCCAGGGTGCTGGCAGTGCCAGCAGCACTGGCTGCAAAGCACATGTACTGGCCAGAGTCAGTGCCGGTCAGGTTGTCCAGGATGAGGGTGCATGAGCCATCCGGATCTTCAATGAGGATGTGGTGAGGGCCCAACTCCACTGGTTTCCCATCTGAAAAGAATGGAGGGCTATCACAGAGGGACCCAGCCCCATGGGGATGAAAGACTGGGCTTGCCTGAAAGTCATCATCATAGATGGTGATGGGAGTGGGGGAAGTGAAGATCTAAAGTACAAGAGCCAGATGCAGCTCCCCATGGAGGGTCTGGCTGGCCAAGCTGACTTGGAGCCCTGAACACTTTTCTAGACCTCCATGTGCACAATGAGGCCTCCAGAGGGCAGGTTCTTACCTGAAGGCAAAAGATGTCCCGTTCCAATAACCAGACCCCAAGCCACTTTGCCAATGAAGTGTGACTTCCAGGCACCTCCAAGGCACTGACCCCCAACCCCCACAGACACACTCAGACACAGCTCATCTCTTCGCTCACCCTTGTTTGAACACCCACCCCAACCTAATGTCTGCATCCATAATATGTTTATTTCCTGGGTAAGGAATGGGGAGATGTTCATCATTCACTCTAAGAACTCTTTCCTCCTTAAAATACATAATTTCATACACAAACACTGGACCATAGCTCTGCACATATGGTTTAAAGTACAATGTTTCATGCATCTTGACATTTAATTCACAGGGAACCTTAAAATATGGCTGTAACGTGTACAAAATGCCTCCAGCCACTACCTTATTTCTCTGCAGCCCCAGACTGTGCTCTAGAAAAATTGTCCCCACTCCCACCCCATCTCCAGCACTTCCTTCTCACTGTCTCCCAAACCCCTCCCTATGGTTACCATCCCCCACAGAATGGCTCTTGGCAACAGTTCATTCTCAGTCCCATCCTACTGTCAGAAAAGGACTCTCAGGCCCTGCCTGGTGGCTCAGTGGATTGGCACCAACCTGCGAATCCAAAGGTCGCTGATTCGATTCCTAGCCAGGGCACATAACCAGGTTGCAAGCTAGGTCTCCAGCCAGATCCGTAGCTGGAGGCAGGTGAAAGGCAACTATACATTAATATTTCTCTCCCTTTCTTCCTCCCTCCCTGCCTTTATCTCTAAAAAATAATGAATAAAATCTTTTTAAAAAATCATTTTAAAAAGAAAAAGAAAAGGACTCTCCATGCCTTTCTTGCATTCCCACACAGCCTGCCACTAAAGGCAAGTGGGCAGCTCCCGGTACTTGTGCAGGTAAAGGCAACGGCAGCATCCAGGGGAGTGGGAACAGGCCCTCACCTTCCTCACAGCCCATGAAGCATTTCTCTTTCTGGAGAACAAATGGGCAGAGGTTTCAGCAGCTTCATAAAAGCTCAGCACCTCCTAAAATTCAGGTTCTCCCCTGTGATGCAAACCACAGTGTGCAGCTAACCCCTGGCCCTGGACATGAAAATTAGGGCAGCTGATCCAAAACACTGCTTTCCTGTGATTAGCAGTTTTTGTCTCTGATCTGAGTCTTGTTTCTGTGCCTGGCTGACAGACCCTTTATGGCTTCTTGATATTCAGTTTGGTGACTAAAAGGGACACTGTCAGAGAAACCTCATTCCAGAATTGAAAGAAGGTGGCCAGCTAACAGGACCTGTAGGAGGTCCATGGGACTTGGTGGTGGACATGCCAACCAAACTATGTGGTCAGCTGGGCTGTAAGTCCTCCCCACTTGCTGCTTGTGAATAGAGAACTGGGTGGGTGGCTGTGGTCTGCACACTAAGAAGTGGGTTCAGAGACAGCCTCCTCCTGGTCGGTGTCTTGGTTGACATGCTCTCTCCTTGGTGCTATTGGTTCAGCCACAGGTTGCCTGCTTCCCAGCTGTGTGGACAGAGCTAGCTCTACCTGGAGTTAATGTGCCTTTTTTATTTAATATTTATTTTTTACAGATTTATTAATTTTAGAGAGAGGGGAAAGGAGGGAGGAAGAGAAGGAGAGGGACATCAATGTATGTTGCCTTTCACGTGCCTCTAGCTGAGGACCTGGCTAGAGACCTAGCTTGCAACCCAGGCATGTGCCTTGACTGGGAATTAAACTGGTGACCCTTTAGTTCGAAGGCCTGCACTCAATCCACTGAGCCACACCAGCCAGGACTTAATGTGCCATTTTGATTCCTAGCCCTGCCCCTGGGAGCTCCATGCTCTGCTTCTGGAATAATTTGCCCTTGACTTGTCTGTCTCTTAACCAGCTCTAATGCCAGGCCCTCCTGGCAGCTGGCAGTCTCCCTCCCCTCAGATGAAACACTTCTTTTCTAACACATCCGCTCACTGGATATAAAACAGTCTGGGAGGTGAAGAGCAGGCACCTGACCATCTTGCTGGACCTATCTGCCTCATTGTCTGGTCTCTTGGCTCCTTCAGCATTTGGGGAGACCTTTGCATGGACAGCCTTCTTCCAAAACATCAACAAACACTACAACCCATGTTGGGCCATCATCAACCCCAATGGGCAGAGGACAGGAACTAGTGAGAACTCTGAGCATGAGGACTGGCACCAGCCATGCATGCATGGAAGGTCTTTCTGAAGTAGCAGTAAAGAATCAGGTGGGTACAGTGGCCCTGGAATAAGACACCTGCATAAACAGACAAAGCCCCTGGGGAGACATAGATGGCTGGCACATGCTTATGGTCCCTGGGTGGCATCTATTGCAGAATGCTGGTGACAGCTGGAGGAGGTGACCCATAGGGGTGTGTGTTCTAACAGGTGTACTTGCCTGCTCAGAAATCTTGTTCAGCCCTCATGGAGAGAAGCTTGTGACATCCTGCCAAGTGGACCCCCATCATAAATGTCAGTGCCAGGCAAGTCAGACCCTAATGGGCTGAGGAGCTCAGACAATAATTCGATGTGAATATTGTGTCAGCAGAAACAGTCATGCTATCTAGGTTAGGGTCTGGGCAAGCCCAAAGCACTGGATGTCACTAAACTGTGGAAGCATGACTGGTTCCACCCCTGATGCTTGGCCCCTTTTTCCTCCTCCATCCAACCTCCAAGGCTTAAAGAAAACAATAAATGATCAGGAGTGGGCATCCATGTCCCTGTGCCAGAGGAACTAGCAGCCCCACATGCCCATCCTATATGGCTAGGACCTCGAGCAGGGCCAAAAAGTCAGACCTTCACATGTCTGCCAGACACAGGTGCTCACATTCCAACAATGGAATCTTCGCATGGTTGCTGGTTATCCAGGAATATAGTATCACCTTGAGGCCAAGTCAGGATACTCTACCCCAAAACCCTGATGTTTGCTGTGTTTGAAATTCCCTGCTCCAAATATGGGGAGGGGACACTCCTGGGGGCATGCCTGTACAGGGAGCATGTACCAGGCCCAATCCAGCAGTCTGTGTCTTCCCAGGCAGGTACTCAGATCCCTGTGAGAAAAGAGATTCTGGGCCTCCTGGATGATGTGAAGGTAAAGGGGAGAGGCCATGTCCCAAGTCAATGGCCTTGTACAGCTAGAGGGCGTAGACTGTTAGCAGCCCAATCCAGTTTCTGCTACTCTGGCTCCAGCGGGTATAGACAGTGTGGCTATAATGGGTTTGCTGTACATTCACACAAAAGGGTTTCTAACACACATCTCTATGCTCTCTGCTCCCTGCCCCAGTAGATCAGGACTGAGTCCTCTGTTCTCAACACTCACCTCCTGCTGTATGAGGACATTTGGTCTGCAGGCAAATCTGCCTCCTACCTGATGCTGCTCATCCTGGCCTTGAGCTTTTGCGAATGGCCTGACAGTTTGTTTTGCCACCAGATGGCCTGGTAAAGGACACTCCCCATCCTGAGGCTATGAGCCATGGGGGCAGAGTAAGACCACAGAGGGAGCTCCTGCCAAGTCACCAGGGTTCTGCACAGAGCCGCCACAGGGGCACATGGCGCTGACCCCACTAAATGCCATACAGAGGACATCGTGTAAGCTGGGTCCCTATCCTGGCAGATAAATTAGTGCCTCCTGGGGCTATTGTGGTGTTTGCCACCATGATGACACTTCAGGTCAGCCAATAGCTGGCTTTGACCACAGCTCATGACTGTGTACCACCCAGACCACCTGCAGCTTGACCACTGTGCCAACATGAGTTGACTGTCCAACTGCTCCTCACCCCTTTCACTCATTGAACACAGCTGTCCCCAGAGGGGTACCCCTCCAGGGTCTCGCTGGATGACAGCCAGGGTGAAAGAGACCGAGGACTGCCCAGCACCATCAGAACCCAGGATCCCACCCTGGCTACCTGGGTGAGGTGTGCCCTTCTTTGCCCTCAGATGTGGCCAGCCAACCCATGCTCTTACAAACAGCCTGGTCTAAAGGGAGGGCCTGAGGGGTGCAGAACCACTTCTGGGTGGCTTTATGAATGGCCTTTTCCCCCTGAGCCCACCCTTCAGGTGAAGTTCTGGATGAGGTGGGAACATGGGGGTGCAGCTGAGCTTCTGAGGTCTGCACAGGGAGGTATCTGGGAGGGGACCCCAGGACATGGGCCAGCAGGAAGGCCCAGGCAGCTCCCTCAAGCTGCCATGGGTAACCACCTGCTGCCTCCACTGGCTCTACCATGCAGCTCTGATCATAGGCACAGGGATGGCCCCTCCTACATGTCCCAGCAAAAGGCCTTAGGATGTCCCCTCCAGTTCCACTCCCCTTAGCCCTTGGTGGGCACACACACCCTGGCTGGTTGTGGACAGCAGGACAAGAAATAATGATGGCCCTGGGGTGACTCTTCCCAAATTGGGGCTGGACTTGGTCACACAAACAGAACAGGGGACTTGGGGATACTGGACATCAGCATTGAGAGGGTTAGACCCTGCCCTTTTCCACAGTAATCACCTGCAACCCTAAGTGGCAAAACTCTGCTGAGTTCTGTGCATTCCTCCAAAAGGGGATTGTGGGGCCCCCAACCTAGGTATTGGAGTGAAGGTGGTCCAATTGCTCTGCAGCTTCCATTATATTTAGATCAAAACCAAGACCTCATAACAGCCCTCATCCCCCACTGTGCCACCTCCATGCCCCATCTGCCATGACTCCTGGCCACCTCGATGTCCTTCGGAACCTTCCAAAACATGTGCCTGGCTCTGCCCTGTTTCCCTGGCTGGCATGTCACTTCTAATGTCACATGATGCCTTATCTCTCTGCTGCTGTCTGTCTCCCCTGAGAAAGCAGCTCCCTTGGACAAGGTGAGCCCATGCCCTGTCTCACCTCTTACACCCTGGCTAGGCTGTCTTTGATTCAGGAGCAAGCAACTGGGGCAGAAGGCCTGTCCCTCTTGCCTTGCCCCTGGATAGGCCCTGCCCTGGATCCCTGGTCAGACCAATGCCTTCTGCGAAGCTCTTCCCTGTGACAGGGCCAGCAACCCTAAGCCATGGAGACCTACCTTTGTACCAGCTGATGATGGGTTTGGGTGTGCCTGTCACACGGCAGGCCAACTTGACTGTTTCACCCAGCTCAGCAGTGCAGTCGGCCAGCTCTTCCTCAAAATCTGGGGGGCCTGGAGACACACACATTACACACATGGGCTCTTAGTGCACTCGTGTCAGGGCCAGAGGTCCCAAAGCTGAGGGGTGTGGCTGCTGCAAACAGTAGGCCTTGAAATTTCACACTGTGCCCAGATGGGAATCTGAATCAGAGGTGGGCTAAGTGTTCTTGGGGAGTGGTGGGGTGTAGGGAGAGGTCAGTGTGTTGAAAGAGAGCCTTTCCCATTCCACATGGGAAGGAGACTCAGGGATCAGACCTTGACACCTCTGACCCCGGGGCATCTACTCTGTGATAGGGCCCCTGAGTGATACCTAGTACCCCCACTTGAGTCAGGACTAGCCCAGCACATAGGCTGAGCTGATTGAAGAGAGAGCAAGCCACCTGCCCCATGAGACAGCCCCTTCCAAGGTGGCTACCCAGGCAGGGGTAGAGGACTGGGTATCCCGGATCCAGATGGCCTGGTTGAAAAGTTTGAGCCTGTGTACAGCCTCACCGCCAGGAGGGCACTCACGCCAGACAGGCAGGGCCAGGCGCTGCTGGATGCCGCCGATCTCCTTCACCCAGGCATTCTTGGTGATGACAGTTCGTGCCTGCAGAACATACTTGCGTACCGAATCCTCCCGCTCATGCCACACCTCGAAGGCACGGTCATCCCCCTCCACCTGCTCATTCAGGTCAATGTGGCTTAGCTGTAGGGGGAGGAGGCAAGCTGACTGCCCTAGACATGACAGAAGACCCACCTAGGCCTCCTCCCACCCACCCTGCAGGCCCCTGCCCCCACTTCCCAGGTTATCTAATACCCACACACCTTCATCATACTCCGGAACACATAGCTGAAGGTGTCAGTGTACGAGTCCCTCCTGGGCTTGCAGACCACCAGGTGGTGGGGGAAGAGGAAGACGTGGCGGTGGTGGCCCTTCCAGGGCATCCGTGCACCAGGTGCCCCCTCCCACACGATGAAATGCCCCTGAGAGAGGGGCCAGCCCTTGGTCAGCCTGGGGCATAGCCCCTTTCCCCCCACCCCCACCCCCGATGGCACCCACCCCCAGACCTGGCGGATGGGCTCGCCCAAGGCCTCCAAGGTGCCGGGGTAGTTCTCTATGAGCGACACGTGCAGCTGGTTCTCAGCCCGCTGAGGCAGGGCTGATACCACCGCATAGGCCTGCTCTAGCAGCGCACAATTCTGCCGGTTCCGAGCCTTGTTGCAGATCAACTCCTGGAGAGAAGGCAGATCAGGGTATACCCCACCTACCACCATGGAGCCAGACAAGGTGTAAGGGCAAAAGACAGCCCACCTACCTTGAGCCGGGCCTGGTACTGCTGGACCCGCTGGATAGGCTGTTCCAGGAAGTGTTGAAGTGGGGGTGGGGGTGGCTGTGAGGGGTCAGCGGCCGACAGCACCTCCTCTGAGTATTTCTGTGGGAACAGCAGAGTGGGTTTCAGGGCAGCAGGGTGAGACCCAAGGATGGCTCATGCACATAGTCCCTCCTTCCCAGGTGGGCTTCATCCCACCCCCTACCCCCATCATGGCTGGTCACCAACAGGTGGGAAAAACTTCAGGGTGATCTGCCTGCTTTACTCACGAAGCCAGGGCCCAGAGACCTGCACAGGCATGTGTGTGGGGTTCCCTGGCAGGTGGGGCAAGGCCAGGGAAGGTGATCTTGGAGAGGGGCCAGCACCAGTGGGGAGTGGGCACCTTGTAGAATTCCTGCACAGCTGTGCTGACCACCACTGACTCAGCCTGTATTCGGCCCACCAGGAATTCTAGATACTTCTCAAAGGCCACCTGGTTCTTAATAAAGCACATGGCCACATCATCATCCGTGTCACAGCTCTGCAGCTCCTGCAGGAAGCTACCATGGAAGGACAGTGTCAAGATCCCACCCACAATTCATGACCCAGCCCCCACCCATCCTCAAGTTTGGGAGGGTACAGGCTCCAGCCAGGGCCTAGTCCCTGTGGTTCCCGAGAGTGAAGTGAGCAGGGCTGTGGGAGCACATATGTGTGGTGTTTGAGGGTGTGCACATGTGCGTGGGTATGTGTGTACATGTGTGTGCAAGCATGCTAGGAAGTGCATGTTCATTTATTTGGGCATACATGTACATATGTGCACAGTACACTGGCACACACATATGTAGATTGCACTGTGTGCCATGCATGTTGTGTGGCTGTGCACATGTAACCTGCTCCCAGGCATTTAAGGGCATGCATGTGCATGCACATGTACATGTGTGCCTATGTAACCCATGTATACCCATGGTAGGGGTATACATGTGAGTGCAGACATGCATGTGTGCCTATGTACAGAGGTTACAACAGATGGGACTGCTGCAGGCGCTCCGTGGGTAAGACAGATGCACATGCCTGTTATCCTAGGGATGTGTATATCCTTGTAAAGAGATGTGGTATGCCCATGAGCAAATCAAGTCACCAGGTTTCTCTCTCTGCTGGCTCTTGCCCACCCCAAGGCCCAGCCCTGTGGGTACATGTGCATACCTGTGTGTGCAGTGTGTGGTATGTGTCCACATGTGTGTATATGTGTGTACACACACAGGCTAGCTCACCTGCTGTGGAAGTGGCTGAGTTCCTGCACATTTCGGAAGATGATGGCTTTCTGGCTGGCCACGGTGGCAGGCACATGGGGGCAGTGGTCCAGGTACTGCATGTGGTGGCTCTGCAGGAACTGCAGCTTGCCCACAAAGGCCTGCTCAGAGCTCAGCAGCTCCTGGATGATGGAGCTGGAGGCAGAGTATGAGGGGACCTGGAGTCATGGCTAAATAGGTACCTTGCCTTACATACAACCTGAGGCCAGACAGATAGTGGAAGGGGCACCCCCATAGGGTTGCCCCACCACACAAAGTCACCAGGCAAAGACCACCTCCTTGTCATGGTTCCTCACCTCAGCCGCCTCTTATATTCGTCCTCAGACACAGCCTCCTTAGGGAACTCAGGGGCCTCAGCAGGCCCCCATTCAGGTGATAGCTGGTTAGGAACACAGAGGGTTGTAGGTGGCCTTGGCACTGGCCTGGCCCTGTGGGGGTCAGGTTTCCGTACTCATCAAGGAACAACCATCCCAGAACAATACCCCCACCCTGCAGTCCAGTTACCTTGAGCCGCCGATCCAGGTAGGCAGGGGACACCCAGCCCTGTCGCGAGGGGCTGGACTTGGTGGGCTTGGTGCGCACAAGCCAACGCAGAGGATGAGCTGAGTCCAGCACCTCCACATATTGGCCCTCTCGCAGTGAGATGGTATCCTGCTCAGCCCCCAGAGGCAGGTAGTCAGCTGTGACCACATAGATGTCAAAAATCTGGGGGAGGTAGGCTGAGTCAGACCCAAGAATGGCCAGTTGGGCCTCTGTCAGCCCCAAGCCACAGGGCCCCTGATATTAACTGGGGAGGAAGAAGTCATCCTGAGATCCTATGAAATTATACAATAGGCCCAACTGATTTCTGCTGATGAAAACATAATAGGAGTGTAAAATAAGGTATCCCCAGAGCAACAAGGGGAAGCTTCAGGGGTGCTGGGTAGCCTAGGTGTGGTGGTGATGTTGGCTGCTCACTCAGATGTGTACTTTCAGCTTCCTCCACTTTGCTATCAGAGCACCGTTTCCTCCCCAATCCTTGCTCCTTTCTGCCCTTGCAAGCCTCATTCCCCACAGTCCCCCTGACCCTGCAGCACCTCTCCCCGGGAGTCCCCGTCTTCTGACTCCGAGGATGACTCCTGAATGATGGAGGAGGGGCGTGAGCGGCCATGCCGCGGAGATGCGGATGGTGTCTTGGACTCCTCATCACTGTCACCTCCAGGTACCTGCAGCTTGCCTGGGGGCACAGAACATATGACACTGGGAAGGGACAGCTTCTTGTGCCCTTCCTCATGGATCTCCAGGGAATAGGTGTGGAGGGCCCTGAGCCTGGGTCACCACCCCCATAATCTCCCACCCAAGACCTGGCTCCACAAAAGCCCCTCACCCTGGGTAATCTTGGCAGACACCATCTCTGTGATCTGTGAGGTCAGCTTCTGCAGGAACTCCTCTGTGCCCACCTCAGCCAGGGACAGGTGGTCATGGGCCTTGGGCGCCAGGGGTCCTCCTGGTGGTCAAACTCCAGCTCAGCCAGTGTGTGTTTCAGGCAAGCCTGAGCATCCCCTCCAGGCCGGCCCTGAACTCAGGGCTCAGGGAAGATGGGAACACAGGCTCAGGGGTGTGCTGTCAGAAGCAGAGAGGCTGCCCAGGACAAGGGGCTTTAATAGCTCACAGGTGTCTGAGCCAAAATGTAATTGAGGGGCTATGAGTGCAGGGAAGCAGGGCCCGGGGAAGGACAGCAGGTGGTCAGGAGTATGGGCAGCCGGATAAAGTCCAGGGTGAAGCAGGAGCTCAAAGGCATTAGAGCCCTCGGTGGAGTTTGTGCCTCCTCCATGGGGGGCACCACACCCCCCACACAACTTGGTGGCTGGTCTGGGAAGAACTTCAGGAGGGGAAGGGGCCAGAACCCAGATATCTGGCCCTAGGGTGTGGAGATTATGGAGGTTGCAAGCCTCATGGCTGGGGTCAAAGGTGAATGAAGGTCACTGAGGGGGTAGGTGTAGGTCACCTGAGAAATGACTGAAAGGTGGGTGACAAGCACACAGCCTTGTCCTATTTCTGTGCAGACTCAGTGTTTTTCATGAAAAAGTTAAAAATACACCAAGGTTCCAGAACACCCTATGCATGTACCTGGGAAGGGACTGGACATATGAGAGTGCTTATCCCAGCACTGACTTGGCAACCACCCGCCTCACACATGGGCATCCACACAGCCAGCTGTACGGCTGGATGTGAGAGCTGCGCCAAGGGCTGGCCAGGCACAAGGGCAACCAGAGCTCAAAACTGGGCCCAGAGGGGCATCTAAGGAGCCCCAGCCCACCATTGGGAGAGCAGGTGTTGCAGGTCGCCTGAGGTTGGGCAGCCTCCTTCACATCCCATCCCAAATTAGGAACATGTCACCTGTGCCCCCTGCTCATACCTTTCTGCCCAGCAAGGCCAGTGAAACCTGCAGGTTCTGGCATCTGTTCAGAGATGGCTTGGGTCCTAGAGAGGCCAGGGATGCACAGAAAGATTGGGTGCTGGCCCAAGCCACACAGCTTGTTAGGGGCAGAGTCAGGCTGTGGCCCAGGATGGAGGCCCCTCTGAATAGCACTGCTGTCCCCCACCTCAGGGCCAGGACCCCCAAGCTACCCCCCATTAGCTCTAGTACATACAGCCCCTCACTTACCCCTGAAGGAAGGTGGAAATGAGGGCCTCCTTCACCCCAGCTATCTCCCCCACTGCCTCCACTTCTTTAGGCACTGTCAGAAGAATAGGTGACCACCAGGATGACACCCAGCCCGCTGAGATGATTTTGGTGGGAACCTCTGTCTGAGATGTCTGGGCTATCCCCACCTGGAGGCCTTGGCCTCTCTGTCCAGAGCCCCAAGGGAGGCTGCATCTGGCACTTGAACTTGGCCCACACCCACACCACCAGTGGTAGGAACAACATGGACACACTTGATGCTCCAGACCACAGAGGGGCTGAATGGGGCCAGAATGGGACTGCTTGGACCTGGGCCTGGGGAGGGGTCTCAGTGGAGTGTCAGGGAAGGGTTGCAAGCTCCCAAGGGTGGTGGCTCCCTCCCATCCCCACCAGGCCACCCATGCCCACTCACAGTCAGAGACATGCAGGCTGGCAGAACAGAGGGCCTGGCCAGCAGCATTGGATGCTATGCAAGTGTAGGTGCCTTGGTGCCACTGGCCCACGTTCAGTAAGACCAGGCTGTGCTGCTGGCCTGAACTAGCCACCGTGTAGCCTGGTGTGTCCGGGCCGATCCACACCACCCGTTCTGCCTCCTCCTGCAGCCAGTGCACAGCGGGGGTTGGCAGACCTGGGGCAGGAGCAGGTGGTAGACTGTCAGCCCCACTGAGAAGAAGATTCTAGAGGGGAGTCTCTGATCTTCCCTGGGTGGCCCTGAGTTGGAGGGGGCTGTTTTGAGTTCCCTGGAGTTTCCAAGTGGGGAAGGGCCTGTTCTGAGCCTCCCTGGAGATCCTGGGTCGGAGAGGGAAGGATGCCCTACCTTCAACCTTCACAGAGAAAGTGATGCTGGAGCCCTTGTTCACCTTCTTGGAGGTGAACTTCTCCAGAAATCTTGGTGGCACCAGCTGTTGCTGCACATCTGGGGAGACACAGGCAACTAACTGCTGGCAACTAGTACAGAGCCACAGCCCTGTATGGTGGCTGGGTTCTGTCCCTCCTCCCAGGAGGCTGTCCCTGCAGCCTATTCCCAGTGCCTTTCTCTCCCTCCACCTGACAGGCATCCCCACACCCACCTACCTGAGCCTCTGGCTCCCCTCTGCCCATCTGGACCTGGCTCACCTACTGCCAGCCTCTCCTCTGGGTCACTGGGGCCTGAAAGAGTCAGAGGAGTCAGACCTGAAGTGGGATATAGCCTCCTCCCTGGGTCAGGGGTCTGTTTAAGGGTGGAAGTGGAGGTGCCCAAGGATGCCCTTCCACTCCTGCAACAACCCTTCTGGTATCCAGGCAGGCAGCCATCTGTCATCCACTGCACTTCTGCCTATGGGGCCATGACCATGGGCCCAATCCCATACCAGTCATGGGCAGGGGCAGGGGTGTGGGTGGACATCCATCCCAGCATGCACCTCGGACCAGCAGCCGGGCAGATGAGTAGGCAGCACCCACAGTGTTGCTGATGTAGGCCGAGTACTGGCCGGCATCCTCGCTGGTGACTGAGAGGACCTCCAGGGTGTGCAGCGTCTTCTTGTCCACCATGCGGATGTGTGCAGAAGCAACCAGGGGCTGCCCATCTTTGAACCAGTACAGGTGCGGCACTGGGTAGCCTGAAAGCACAAGGCCACTCCCTATGGGCACTGTGCCCTTCCTCTGGCCCAGAGAGAGGATCCCTGGAGACCCCTCAGGCCACAGTCACTGCCTCACCTCTGCTGACAGGGGGCACCACCTGGCCCTCGTCCCCATCTCCCTCACCTTTCACCTTGAGCTGGAACTTAGCCAGGCGTGTGCCAGGGGCCACCTGGAGGTCTTTCATTTCCTCCACTATCTGTGGCAATTGTCCCTCCTCTGATGTAGACTCTGCACCCTCCTGCTCACGGCTGGCAGAGAACAGAGAGGGGCAGTGTGAGGTGTGAGGTGGACAGGTAAGGGGTCCAAGGCAGGAGGGGTGGGGTCAGGCTTCCTAGGTCTCCTGTTGGCATGCTGGACAGAGGCCACATGGCCCAGGTGAAGCCTCCAGGACTGGGATTCTGTTAGTACAAGCCAGCAAGACCATCCCACTCCAGGTCTGGGTTACCACCAGCCTGCTGGATACCACCCACCCCTGCATGGCTCCCACCTGGACAGGTAGCCTTGGGCGCTGACATAAGATGAGGTCTCTGTAGCATCTGCAGCAGTGTCATAGTCAGTGCTGGTCACTGGGGAGGAAGGGTGAAGTTGGAACTAGGCCAGTGCCCCTCTGCCTGGCAAAGCCCTACCCAGAGACCACCTAGTTCTCCCTGTACAACTGTCCCTGGGAGCCACTTACCCTCCTGAGTCAGAAGTTGTGGGGACATAGCTACCCTGGCCCCTCCCTGCTCCCAGGCTGTTATCAGCCCAAGTTCCAGGCCTTTAACTAACTATAAAAATGGGGTGACTCTGGGCTTCATAAAGGGCAGGCAGGGACAGTGGCAGGCTCTTCCAACTCTATTCTACTAGGGGACAGGGGCTAATGTATCTGGGCCCCAGCTAGGGGCTTCCATTTGTAGCCACAATGGTGCAACAATAGGGACTGGATGTTTGTGTGCCCCTTAAATTCATATGTTGAAACCTAACCCCCAAGGTGATACTATTTGGAGATGTGACCTTTGGGAGGCAACTAGGTCATGAGAGCAGGGCCATTAGAAATGGGGTTAGTGCCCTATAAAAGGGACGTACAGCACTCCACCCACTGTGTGAAGACATAGCAAAGGTGGGCCATCTGCGACTTGAGAGAAGCAAGCTATGCTTACACTTGACTTTAAGCTTCCAGCCTCTAAAACTAACTGTTTCCAAGGAAGTCACTTTCCAGAACCCAGCTTAAGGAGGCCTACAGGAAAATACCACATCAGCTCCCAGCAGAGCAAGATTCACTGTCAGGACCCCAGTCACAAGTCACCAGATATGTGAGGAGGCAGGAAAACAGAACCCACTATGTGGAGAATTATCGATCAGAACCAACTCAGTGTTGGAACTGGCAGAGAGGGACATTAATGTGTGTATCACACAGTATTTTATGTGCCTGAAAAGTTAACTAGAAAAACAGAACATGGAAGGGAGACTCAAGTAGAAGATATTGACAAAAAATATGGATGAGACTAACAGAGGGTTAGATACTAAGAAGAAAAGAACAATGCAATAGAAATACCCAAACAAAATGCACACAGCAAAAACAGTTTTAAAAACTTAACAATATCAGTGAGCTGCACTATGGCTTTAGGTAGCTTGATTACATATAATTGAAGTCACCAAATGAGAGGAAAAGAAAAAATATTTGAGAAAATAATGGCAAAAAAAATCCAAATTTATTAAAAATTATAAACCCAAAATTCCAAGAAGCTTAATTAATATAAAGAAAAGTGCACCAAAGAATATAATAAAGGACCCAAATAAATAATCAGGAACCAAAGAGGATAAATTACAACTGATACCACAGAACTACAAAGGATTATCAGAAATTAATTAACTATATGCCAAAAAATTTGACAACCCAGGTGAAATGGACAAATTACTAGAAACATACAATCTTCCAAAACTGAACCAAGAAGCAGAAAGCCTGAGTAGTCTGGTACATCTTGTAAAATTGAAGCAGTAATCAAAAAACTCTCAGCACACAAAAGCCCTGGACCAGAGGGCTTCACAGGTGAATTTTACCAAACATTTAGGGAAGAGCAAATGCCTATCCTTCTCAAAGTATTCCAAAAAGTTCAAGAAGAGGGAAGACTCCCAAGCTCTTTATGAGGCCAGCATTATTCTAATTCCAAAACCAGGTAAAGACATAACAAAGAAGAAAACTACAGGTCAATATCTCTGATGAACATTGATGCTAAAAATCCTCAACAAAATATTGGCAAACTAAATCCAGCAATACATTAAAAAGATTATATATACCATGATCATGTGGGATCCATCCCAGAGATGTAAGGATGGTACACCATTCACAAACCAATAAACATAATACATTACATAAACAAAATAAAAGACAAAAAAATCACATCATATCACTAGATGCTGAAAAAGCATTTGATAAAGTATAGGATCCATTTATGATAAAAACACTCAGCAAAGTGGGAATAGATGGAGCATATCTCAACATAATAAAGGCCATATACGAGAAACCTGCAGCCAACATCATATCCAATGAGCAAAAACTAAAAGCTTTCCCCCTAAGATCAGGAAGAAGACAAGGGTGTCCATTATCTCCACTTCAATTCAACTTACTACTGGAAGTTCTAGCTACAGTGATCACACAAGAAAAAGGAATCAAAGGCATCCAAATTGGAAAGGAAGAGATAAAACTGTCATTATATGCAAATGACATGATAGTGTAGTATACAGAAAACTCTTTAGGTGCCACCAAAAACCTACTCAACCTAATAAGTGAATTTGACAAAACGGCAGGTTACAAATCAATATTCAGAAATTGAAGGCATTTTTGTACACCACCAATCAAATATCAGAAATAGAAACTAAGAAAACAAGCCCATTTACTATAGCAACAAGAAAAATAAAGTACCTGGGAATAAACTTAACCAAGGAAGTAAAAGATGCATAGTCAAAAAACTAAAGAACACTGAAGAAAGAGATTAAGAAAGACACAAATAAATGGAAGCATATACCATATTCATGGACTGGAAGGATTAACATCATTAAAATGTCCATATTACCCAAGGCAATGTATAGATTCAACACAACCCCAATTAAAATACCAACTACATATTTTACAGATCTAGAACAAATACATCAAAAATTTATATGGAACTATAAATGACCCAGAATAGCTTCATCAATCTTGAGAAAGCAGAACAAAGTAGGAGGGATCATAAGACCTGATATTAAACTATATTACAAGGCCACTGTAATCAAAACAGTCTGGTACTGATATAAGAACAGACACACAGATCAATGGAACGGAACAGAGAGCCCAGAAATAAACCCAGGTCTCTTTGGTCAATTAATATTTGACAAAGGGAGCAAGATCATAAAATGGAGTAAAATGGCCTCTTCAATAAATGGTGTTGGGAGATCTGGACAGGTACATGCCAAAAAAATGAAACTAGATCACCAATTTACACCATACACCAGACTAAACTCAAGATGGGTAGAAGACTTGAATGTAAATTTCAATGCCATGAAAGTCCTAGAGGAAAATTTAGGCAGTAAAATTTCATATATCCCACATAGCAATATTTTCGCTCATATTTCTCCTAGGACAAGGAATATAAAGGAATAAATAAACAAGTTGAACTATATCTAACTAAAAAGCTTCTGCATGGCTAAAGAAAGCAACAGCAAAATGAAAAGGGAACCAACCTTATTGGAAAATATATTAGCCAATGATACCTTGGACAAGGCTTTGATCTCCAAAATATATAAAGAACTCATATAACTCAACACCAGAAAGATAAATAATCCAATTTAAAAATGAGCAAAGGATCTGAATACACTTCTCCAAGGAAGTCATATAGAGGGCCCATAGACATATGAAAGGATGCTCAACATCACTAGCCATCAGAGAGATGCAAGTTAAAACTACAATGAGATACTACCTCACACCTGTCTGAATGGCCATCATCAACAAATCAACAAGCAACAAGTGCTGACAAGGATGTGGAGAAAAGAGAACCTTTGTGCACTGTTGGTAGGAACGTAGACTGGTGCAGCCACTGTGGAAAACAGTATAGAATTTCCTCAAAAAATTAAAAATGGAGCTTCCTTTTGATCCAGCAACTCCAGTGCTAGGATTACACCAGGAGAATCCCGAAACACCAATTCAGAAGAACCTATGCACCCCTATGTTCATAGCCAAATGCTGGAAACAGCCTAAGTGCCCATGAGTGGATCAAAAACTGTGGTACATTTACACAATGAAGTACTATGCAGCAGAAAGAAAGAACTCCTACCTTTTGTGATACCATGGATGGAGCTAGGGAGTGTTATGCTAAGTGAAATAAGCCAGGCAGTAAAAGACAAATACCATATGATCTCACCTATAAGAGGAACCTAATGAACAAAACAAATGAACGAGCAAAATAGAACCAGAGACATGGAAATAAGAAACAAACTGACAGCGACCAGAGAGGAGGGAGGAAGGAGGAAGATAACAGAAGAAAGGAGGAGAAGGGTTTAGTCAAGGAACAAGTATAAAGGACCCATGGACATGGACAATAAGTGGGGATTGACTGTAAGAGCAGGGGTGGAGGGGCAGGGGAAAGCAATGGGGAGGGGTGAGAAAAATGTAATTGAACAGCAATAATGAAAAAGTCATATATCAAAGGGTACCATCAAGAAATCAAAGAAACAACCCAAATAATGGGAGAAATTAATAAAAAATCATATATCTAATAAAGATCAGAATATAAAAAGAACACAAGTCAAAATTAGAAAAACAGATAACCCAATTTTTAAAAATGGGCAAAGAATTTGAATACATATTTTCCCAAAGAAGACATGCCAATGGCCGGTAGCTGACGTAGCAATACTCAGGTCATTATCACTAGGAAAATGAAGTAAAAATTACAATGAGATAGCACCTCACATCCCCTAGGTTGACTATTACTAAGAAAATTAACAAGTGCTGGCTAGAACATGGAAGCCTCATACATCCCTGCTGGGAGTGTAAAATGGTGCAGCTGCTGTGGAAAGTTTCCAGGTTCCTCTAAAAATTAAAGATACAGTCATCATATTATCCAGGAATTTCACTCATAGCTACATAGCTGAGAGAAATGAAAGCAAAAACTTGTACATGACTGCCCATAGAAGCATTATCATAACAGCCGAAACAATCAATAGGTAAATCTCATGCAATGATTGGATGAGAAGTACCTATCTAGTAGAATATTTTTCAGCCATAAAGAGAATGAAGTACTGACATATGTTACCACATGGATGGACCTTAGAAACATGTTCAGTGACAGAAACCAGACACAAAAGACCACATATTGTATGATTCCATTTATATGAAATGTCCAGAATAAGCTAATCCACAAAACAGAAAGTGAATTAGCGTTTTCCAGTTACTGGGGGAGGGGGAGAGACAGTGACAGCTAATGGGTACCAGGTTTCACTGTAATGATGAAAATGTTCTGAAAATAGATGGGAGTGATGGTTGCACAATCAAATGAATATGCTAAAAATCAGTGAGTTACATATTTTTCTATACTAATTGCAATTTATTTATTTTGGGGTGGGGAAGAATCCTGTGGAAGACACATGAACCTAGTGCTTTTTGTGTGCTTCTTGACACTTCTGTGATACCTGGTCTGTTTAGATTTTTCATCTATCCTGGGGTGAATTTGGGGTGCCTGAGAATTTTGAGCCTTGATCCCTGCCAGAACCAGCTTTCTTCCTGGGCATCTGACAAGTTGAGTCCCACAGGGTCCCATACCCAGAAGGGAGCCTCAAACATGGCAGGGAATGCTCTAAGGCTACCTCAAGCATGTCTGGAAATTATTTCTTTATTTTTCAAATGTTGAATTTTACAGTGTGCACACATCGAAAAAATTTCAAAGCTCAACAAAAAGGGCAAGTTGTATACAGAGAAACAAAGAATAATGCCATATTTCACATTAGAAGCAATGCAAGTTAGTAGACAGTGGTGCTATATCCTTAAAATATGGGCAGAAAAGGCTGTCCTCCCAAAACTATCTTTCAAAACAAAACTAGACTGCCAGCCAAGATGGAGGCACAAGTAGACATACTATGTCTCTCTCCACAACCAAGAGGGAATACATCTATCTCAAAACTAGACACAACCAGAAATTCCAGAAAATAAAGCTACATGGAAGTCCAACAAACAAAGATATAAGGAAGAAATACTCATCCAGGCAGGGAGGAGGGGCAGAACCAGGACAGAGGGGATGCGGTTTGGCAGCACTGTGGCTATGGTGGGCTGGCGGAAAGCATTGTCACACATTTAAAAAGTCGGGACACCTGGGGAGTGCTCCTGGCACTAAACCAGACTGCACAGCTCATGGTTCCGGTGCCGGGGGGGAAATAAGGTTCATTGCTTCTGACTGTGAAAATCAGTGAGGGTTGGGGCAGAAGAAGAGACTCAGCAGAGTCCATTTGTTTACAGGGCCCCCATGGTCTTAGAACATCCACAGGCCCACCCACTCTGGGAACCACAGCCATTGCAACAGCTAGACAGGTGCCATTTCCATACAGGAAGCAGGGGAAATGCCTGGGAAAGGAGCAAGTGTTGAGCAAGCAGTATTGTTCCCTCTCAGAACCCTCCCCTACATATAGCACTACAGTGCCACAATGTAGTAAAATGGGTAGCTCCACACTGACAAATACCTAAGGCTCTGCCCCTTACAACATAACAGGTGCAACAGCTCTACCTAAGACACAGGCAAACACAGGAACCTGTCAAGTTGATACAGAGCAGTATGGCCCAAAAACGGAAACAAATCAAGGTTCTAGTGGGAGAACTAAGTGATGAGGAGATAGCCAACGTAACAGATACAGCATTCAAAATGTTGTTGATAAAGATGCTCACAAACTTGATAGGTGTGCTAGAGTATAGCAAACACAGAAGAGAAGAAGTGAAAGCTAAGCTAAGTGAAATGAAGGAAAATCTACACAAAACCAATGGTGAAGGGAAAGAAACCAGAGTTCAAATAAATTATTTGGAACATAAGGAAGAAATAAACAGTCAACCAGTACAGAATAAGGAAACACAAACTTTAAAAAATGAGGAGAGGCTTAGGATCCTCTGGAATGACTTGAAGCATGCCAACATCCAAATCATAGGGGTACCGAAAGGAATAAAGGAAGAGCAAGAAATTGAAAACCTTTTGAAAAAATAATAAAAGGAAAACTTCCCTAATTTGGCATAGGAAATAGTGATACAAGTCCAGGAAGCACAGCGAGTCCCAAACAAGCTAAACCTAAAGAGGACCACACTAAGACACATCATAATTAAAATGCCACAGGTTAAAGATAAAGAAAGAATCTTAAGAGCAGCAAGGGAAAAGAAGAGTTACCTACAAAGGGGTTTCTATAAGACTATCACCTGATTTCTCCCAAGAAACTTTGTAGGCAAGAAGGGACAGACAAGAAGTATTCAAAGCAACTTACAACCAAGATTACGCTATCCAGCATAGCTATCATTTAGAATGAAAGGGCAGATAAAGTGCTTCCCAGCCAAGGTAAAGCCATCACCAAGCCATTATTTTATGAAATGTTAAGGGACTTACTTAAGAAAAGAGGATCAAAATCATGAACATTAAAATGATAACAAACACAACTATCAACAACAGAACCTGAAAAATAAAAATAAATTAAACAACTAGAAAAGGATCAGAATCATAGGTATCCAGATCATTGGGAGGTAATCAGCTGGGAGGGGAAAGGGGGAGAAATGGGAAAATGATGCAGGTATTAGGAAAGATAATTGGTAGATACAGGTTAGACAGGGGGAAGTTAAGAATAATATAGGACAGGGTAAAGTCAAAGAACTTACAGGCATGACCCATGGACATCAACTAAGGGGGGTGGGATTGTAGGAGGGAAGGGGGATGCATGGTGGAGGGGAGCAAAGGGAAAAGAATTTGGGACAACTGTACCAGAATAATCAATAAAATATACTTGTTTAAAAAAACTAAAATAAAGACATTTTTCCTAGCCATGTAAAAGCTGAAATAATCCCAGCAAACCTTCTACAAAAAAATATTAGAAGATGTCCCTTGGGCAGAAAGCAAGTGACACTGGGTAGAAATCCAGATCCACAAAACAGAATGAAGAGCATGTGAACAGAGGTATTTATTGTACCTGGGGAAGGTGTGCACATCTGTCTTATTTAAGGTTACTGACTGTTGTTGTGTTTTTAATAGTTTTTTCCTTTTTATTTTTAGAGGACTATGGGCTTTATGATACCTGTTGCATGTGTCAGTAGCAGGTTCCTTTATTTTCTTGCATAGCATTCCATAGGACACAGTTAACCATTCACTCCCTGAAGGACAGGTACATCTTTACTAGTTTATGGCCATTAGGAATAAAAGTATTATGAGCATTTGGGTAAAGGTTATATTTTGAATTTGAGTTTTCATTTCTTAAATAAATACTCAACAAACTGATTGTTGGGTCATGTGAAGTACATGATTAGTTTTGTTTAAACTGCCACACTGTGCTCCAGAGTATCTGCACTGTTTTACGCTTGCGCTAGTAGTCCATAGGGGTACCCTGACTCTGTCCCTCAAATGCAGTGGTGGCAGCACCGTTTTTATGTTAGCAACCCCATACTGTGCAAGAACATCTTGCTGGGTCCTGATTTGCATTTTCCTGTTAGTCAATGTGTGGAACACCTTCCACACACTTACCTGCCATCTCTATGTCCTTTCCCATGAAATGTCTGCACATGTTTCCATTCTAATTAGATTTGTAAACATTTTTTACTCTTTAATACTGAGCATTCTTTATATAGTTTAGATAATTCCTTTACAAGATGCATGGTTTACAGATATTTTCTCCCAGCTTACAGCGCCTCATTCTCCACACTGGTCTTCTTCATAGCAGTGGTGTTTAACTCCGATGACAAATTTGTAAATTCCATTTTACAAAATTTTTCTTTTATGGGTCAGATATACAAAGGCCTTTCCTAGTTCTAGGTGCTGAAGTTCTTCTCATACTGTGTTGTTTTTTTTTTAAACCTTACATTTTACATTTAGGTATGTAATCCATTTGAGTTCATTTCTATGTAAGGTCCAGATTATTTTTTTTCTTTTTGTTTACAAATGCCTGAATTACTCTAGTGCCGTATGTGGAAATTCTATCCTTCCTGCACTTGATTGCTTTGCACTTTTGTAAAAAATCAGACATATTTACAGGGATCATATTGTGGTCTCTGCTGTGACTATACTCCATCCTGAAGCTGTCTAGGGGCCTCTCAGGTGTCACCATTTTAGTGACTTGTCACCTAGGAATTTCAAAGGATTTAGAAGCTGTGAGCCAGGAGCCAGAGATGAGACCTGATACGTGTTTCTAATTGGCCATAGTGCCATTGATCACCCACCATGCCCCTGGATACCTCCAAAACCTTCCTAGGTCCCTCTTCAGTTCTGATGCTTCTCAAAGGGTTAAGGCTCCCACCCCTATCCCTAGACACTCCCGGAGAGCTCTCTATTAGCCATAAGACCCTGAAGCCCCAAATCTGGACCATCATCCAACCCCACACTGCCCCTCCCAGCCAGGAACACCTGAGCCACCCACCCTGGGCCAACAAACCAGTGGCCATACTCACAGTCCACTTGGAGCTCGGCCTTGGTGGAGGACACACCCACGCTGTTCTCAGCCAGGCAGCGGTAGACACCCATGTCTGCAGGCACCACGGCCGTGATAATGAGCTGGTGACCTCCCTGCTGGTCATCACTGATCATGTAGTGGTCATCCTCCTCCAGTACCCTTCCATCCTTGAACCAGCGCACACTGGGCACTGGCTGGCCTGTCACCACACAGTCAAAGCTCACAGGGTACCCATCCAGCACTTCCTGATTCTGCAGCTCAGTCAGGAACATGGGAGCTGGTAGAAACAGGTGGGGCATGCACATTAGCCTAAGCCCTGGTCCCTAATCACTCCAGCTGCAGCAGAGTCACATGTATGGCCATCGGGTCCATACATGTGACCCGATGGCCCCCATTCTAGTGACAGCACTCAGAGACCAGGCAGCCAAACAGCAACTCCCACCTTCCCATTCTCTAGAAGAGTCCTCCCTTTATCAGCCTGGCTGCCAGGCCACCCTTGGGCCAGAGGGACAGCACACAGGGAGCAGGAAAAAGGGATGTGGAGTGAAGACCAAGGCAGTGTGGCTAGGAGTCCTCAAGTTCAGGACTGGAGGGGGAATATTTTAAGACATTATACTGTGAGTTAACAGCACCCCTTCTTTCACTTCCAGGGACATAACTAGTAGGATATCTTTTTAATTAATTTTAATTGCTGGAGTCAGGAATGGGGTGCAGACCAAACCACATGGAACCTTATGTTTTATACAGGTTGCAGATCAAACCCTTATAAAGAAAAAAACCCAGAAGTTGGTATTCCTCTAACCAGGTCACAGATGAGCACTTTGAGGCTCTGAGAGGCTAACGAGTAACAGGTGGAGCTGGGGTGCAGATGGAGCTCTATCCACCCCAAAGTTGGGGCTCTTCCAAGCTCAGTGTGTGGCATTTGCCAAGGTCCAGAAGCTATAGTCCCACCAATTCCTTGACCTCTCAGCTGACCCTGGTCACCCACCAGCCTTGCCCCACCTCTCCTGCCTAGCCCCAGGCAACTTACAGACTCACCAGACTCTGAGGTGCAAGAGCTGGGCACTGGGTCCAAAGGTGCTGTAGGAGTGAGGGCCACCTTTGTGATGCGTATCTCCACCCCCTGGGGCCCCTGTTCCAACAGGCTGATGTCCACCCTGATGTCCAGCATGCCAAACATCTCCTGGAAGTGGGTGGCCGCCCGTTGAGCCTCAGCCAGTGTCTCAAAGCGGATGCAGACTGAGTGTTCATCCTCACGGTATGTCTGCCGGTCCCCAGGTTCCTCAGGCTCTACAGGGCCCTCATCTGCACTCAAGAAGATCTCCTCATCTGACACCTCAGCTGAGCCCTTGGTGCAGAAGAGACGGTGCAGCCTCCGGGCTGCCCGGCGGAAGGCTTCGTCCAACTCTCCACCAGAGGAGCTCTCAGCCTCACTCTCTGTCCCACTAACAACCACATGGGCACTGTGGACTATACAGCCAAACTTGCTGCTCACCTGGCAGGTGTAGCAGCCAGCATCAGCATGGCCCACACCTGTGACTATCAGAGAGCAGGTGCCATCCCTGAGCTGGTCAATATGGTGGTGTCGGCCATCAGTCAACTCCACACCATCCTTCAGCCAGCAAGCCTGCATGTCTGCCTTGCTGGACACCACACACTCCAGATGCAAGATATCCCCCACCTGAGCCTCGGTATCCCCAAATGTGCTGCAGAACACTGGCCCCTCCTGCTGCTTCATCTCCTTCCGCACTTTGTAGCCCTTAAAGGCAGCCTGGATCTTCACAGCTGCCTTGTCCAGAGCTGGATCACCAAGGTCCTCACCGCTCAGCTCTCCCAGTGGCAGGTGCATGGTGGCCGGCTGCTTCTGCTGCTTCTGCAGCTTTCCAGAGTAGGCGGCTGGGGCCCTGGCCTGTATGCACAGGTTAGGTAAGGAAACTGAGGCCTGGGTCAGGGATAGGATGGGCAGGGGTATCGGGGAGAGGCGGGTGGCAAAATCTCCAGCAGGCCTCCACCTGCTGGCCACAGCACTATCTTAACCGAGGCTGGATCCTTCTGTTGTCACAAAAATCAAGCCCACCCTCGCTGACATCACTTCACAGTCACCAGGCAGATTCACAATGTAAGGAGGGAAACTACAGAGAGGCTAGCTCTTCACCTCCTCAGGAAAAAGTTATAATGGCTGAATGAATGGGTTGAGCGGTAGAAGGCAAATGGGTGGATGGACAGATGTTGGTGAATGGGTAAATCAGTAAATGGATAGATAAATAGATGTATGGATAGATGATTGATGGTTAAATGAATGAATGATTAAGTGGATAGCAGATGGCTGAATAAAGGGATGGTGATGGATGATGGATGGATCAATGGGTGGTGAGAAACCAATGGACAGCAAGTGAACAGGTGGATGGGTGGATGGTAATTGGTAAATGTGTAAACATGTGGATAAACAGGTGAAAATAAATGGGGATGCATGGATGGATGGGTTGGTGGGTGGTAGGTAGATAGGTGGATGAATGGTGGACATATGATGCATGGAAGGACAATGACTGGTTGGCTAAGACCTGAGATACCCAGGCCACCCTTGCAGGCCAGCCTGGATGCTCACCTTATTCGCCAGCGGAGAGGTGCCAGTCCTCCCAACCTTCTTAAGATAGGTGACCAGGGAAGGAGTGCCTGCCCGGGACTCGTCATCAGAGCTGGTGTGTGAGAGGTCGGCCTCACCAGTGCGTGCCAGCTCATCGGCTGTGGAGTAATCCTCGGATAGGTCAGGGGCTGCATCCTCTGCCTCCTGCCGCTGCCATGGCAAGCGCGCATCTTCCTCTGGCAACTCACTAATGGAGTCCAGTGTGGGCTCGCGGCTCATGCGGCGCTTCCGGGCCAGGGCCTCCCACAGTAGATGCAGGTCGCCCTCCTGGGCTGCCTCTGGGGGCAGGCTGGGCTGTGCAGGAACCTCATCCCCAGTACCTGGGGTTAACACCACTGTGGACAGCAAGAGATTGGTCCACCAGGTAGGAACAGAGCCATAGCCCAGGATGTCTTGGTCTGCCAGCTGTGGTTCCCTCCAGAGGCCCCTGCAGCCTGCCTGGTGGCCCTGGAGAGCTCTGAGGACACAGCTTTTACTTGGCTTCAGAGACTCCGAACAACTTCCCTGGGCCCCAGCTTCCTCTAATCAGGCCATGCCTCAGGCCTCGAGGGGCAGGGGAGCTCAGGGGCCTTGGGAGATTCAAAAGGCAGAGGGACTCAAGAGCACAGAGACCTGAGGATTTAAGGGACCTGCAGTGGGTACCAAAGGCTGTGTGGCCAGGACCCCATTCAGGGAGGGGATATAGCCTAAGATACCAGAGATACAGGTTTTGACATAAGGCTGAGCCACACAAGGTCTACGCATCTCCCCAGCAAGCATCAATTTCCTTTGTGAAGGAGATGTCCCAAGTGGGCCCTCCTGCTGTAAAGGGTCATCCCAACCCCCACACCCAGGGTTCCCCCACCTTCTCCCACCCCTGCACGCTGAGTCTGAGGACATACCCCGGAAGGCTATGTCAGCAGCAGAGATCCTGTCCCTGGCAGGGCCACAGCTGTACTCGCCCTGGTCCTCTGCCAAGAAGCCATGGATCACCAGCACCTGCCGCCGACCCTGGGAAAGAACCTGGAAGCGTCCACCAGACTGGATACGCTCTGTCCCTTTCAGCCAGACAACCTCACTGGCCTCTGCCATCTCACATTCCAGATGCAAGTCCTCACCTACTGCTACCTGCCGGCTCTCAGGGATGGGGAGCACAGAGTCAGGTTCCAGGGGCTCTGTTGGGGATGAGTGTATCAACAAGGACATGCCCTGGCCTGGGTGCCTCAGGCTGGACCCCCCTACCCTCATAGGCTGGGACCATGGGGGCAACTCACCTAGCCTCACCATCTGGGGCAGGTGCACAGGCTCTCCTATGCCTGCGGGACCCACTGCCGCCACACGGAAGCGATAGGTCTCTCCGGGGGCCAGGCCATCCACAATGCACTCAGGCCCAGGCACCAGCTCATGGCACAGCTGCCACTCACCGGTGGCAGACGCTTTCATCTCCACCCGGTAGCCGGAGAGGCCTCCGCCTCCATCACTTGCGGGTGCCACCCAAGATAGCGTCACGGAGTGGTCGCTGCGCCCCACTACCTCAGCATCCTCCGGGGGGTCTGGGAGACCTGTGGGGTGGTAGAGGAGGCAGTGAATTTGGTGTCCTGCCTCTACCCACCTGGAGCACAGCCTCTCGTGCCCAAAATCCTGGGACACAGGAGGGTGCGGGCAGACCACCCACCAGGCAGTGGTGTTGGAGTGCCTGTCTCAGGGAGCAGGGATTGTGTGTTTTCGTCAGAAAGAGATTGTGTACCCAAGCCAGTCCTGGGTGGGAGATACAAGAGCTCCCAGTAGCTTCTGGGGCTGAACCTCTCACCCTTACCCTCCCATGGGAGAGTCCAGCACCCGACCTGTAGCAGGCAGGCAAGCCACCCACCCAGAACAGTGAGTCTTGCAGAGACTACAGCATCTCGGGCAGCGAAGGTGACTTCGCCAGCATGGTGTGGCCAGGCGTGGTGCAGCAGCAGTGTGTGATGGCTGCCATCTGCGGTAACAGTCCAGTCGGAGGCATCCGGTTGCACTGCCGCCCCATTCAGGTACCAGGTTGCCTCGCCCACCAACACCACCTCACTGAGCACGCAGCTGAAGTGGACCTGGCTTCCAGCCCGCACAACTGTGTCCCGTGGGGGCTCCAGGATTTCCAGGCGCCAGCCTGTGGGGGAGGGGTCAGAACGCAAGCTTGGGACCAGGGACCACCTCCAAGGACTTGGAAACCCCCAAGCCACCCCTCTGACCACCCCACCTTCCTTCTACCTTCTAGCAAAGGCTATGATCCTAAGCTACTGATGGGAGGAGGCCTCAGAGACCCACACCCCTCAAGTGGGCAGCAGTTCAACCCCTACACCCCAAGAAGGGTATCCAGTAGGAGGATTCACAGAGGCCACGCCCACAATCGCACCTCTGACGGTGAGGAATGCTGATGTCACCACATCCCCCGCGAGGAAGGTCACCCGGCAGCTGTCCTGAGGCCGCAGATTTTTGAGCAGGAGCAGGTGTCGCAGACCGTTCTCGAAGTAGACCACCTCTGCATTCTCTGAGCTGCGCACTGGCTCATCATCCAGCAGCCAGGAGTGAGCAGCCACCTCTGGCTGGGCCAGCTGGCACTCAAACAGGGCTTCGCCACCCTCCAGCGCCTCCACGTTCTCTAGGCCTTGCACCACTGTGTTCTTGGCTGGGGGCAGAGGGGGAGACTTAGGGCCTAGGAGCCTCTACCACTCAGGCCCCCCATAGTCAAGTGGGAGAGCCCTCCCCCAAGACAGGTTCAAACAGCGAGCAGCAGGGAGACTAGTGGTGTCCCCACAGAGCTGGCAGGCGTGTCCTCCTATGGTCCTGATCACACGCATGGGGGTTCTCCCCACCTCACAAGTGAGAGGTCCCACAGGTGTTCCCCAAGTTCACCAGAGTCATAGCTAGGCTCAGAACTGGCCTGAGGCTAGCGCCCCGGCTGCCTCTGGGGCTCTAGATCTGGCACCCTGCACTCTCTCTCCCCACCCAATCCATCAGGCTTTCAGGGCTGCACCCTCACTCCCTGGCAGCAGGACACCTCTGCCACATTTCTAAACCCTCTCTAGTTCTCTCCTACAAAGTTTGTTAGCCTGTAATAAATGGCCACGTGTTTTTTGTGGAAACCATGAACTCAGTGCCTAGCGGTGCCAGTGTGACAGCATTATTCCCAGGACAGATGCCTGGCCAAGAGTGGATGAGAGGAAACTGAAATGGGATGGAAATGGAGGCACATGGTAGATCACAGGGCATCAGGTCAGCAGGGTGAAGGATGTGCAGGGCCACGTAGTGAGGGTAGACAGGAAAGGAGCATCAGGTGACCAGGCCTGGGTGGTAGGAAGGGTCTGGCCTAGATCCAGAATAGCAAGGAGCCACTGCAGGCACTGAGCTGGAGGCTCACAGTCCCCACTGCTGCCTGTAGTCCCTCCAGCTTGTTTGGGGCCCAGGAGCACACCTGCAAGCAGGGTATCTATTTCAGACAGGAGCCCAAGGGGTGAAGTGGGGAGGGTGACTCGGAGCAGAGGACTTACGGACTATCCACATCCCTCTACCAGACAACACTTCCCCTTGAGCTAATTGCACCACAGGCCAGTCTCACCGTGGCCCAGTCCCTTTCCTTCCCACTTTGGTCTCACTGTATTCTGCCTGACATCAGCTGGGGTGGGGAGCAGGAGTAGGCTCAGGAAGTCACTGTGGGAGCTTCTTCTTAACTTCTGTCCAAGGGTGTCACCACAGCCTTGTTCGATAAAATCCTGATTTTAAAGCAGCAGCAAGCTGCTGAGCACCTGCTGTCCCCTCTTCCTTCCAGTGCTCCCTTCACCACTGGGCCCTGCCTGTGGCTGAAGACTCTGTCAGATGTCTATGAGCCCCAGCACCCCAACTTAGTCTCGAGACACACTGCAGCCCCTCCCCAGAGCTCCTATTACATTTTCCAGTAGGGACGTCAGGGGGCCACAGTGAAGGAAAAGTTTTGTTTGTTCCCAATGTGCTCACAGCCACCAAAAATAGTGTTTGTAAAACTGAGTTGTTGAACTCATGAGTGACTGAGATGGGGGGATGACCTCAGTCAGGTAAGTGGATGCTGGTCTCACCTGCTCACACCTGTTTTCCAATGTGGACAGCCCCCAAACAACTATCTCCACCCCAAGCTCACTCACTAACAGCACCGGTTCAGATTTTCCCAAAAAGGAAGGGACCCCAGCCAAAGGATGTCCCCTTCCACATAGTGGGCAGCCTACTGCCCCTGCTCCTGGTTTCCCAGCAGCATATTCATTCAGGGACATGGGACTTGTCACACCCTCTGAGTGACCAGCCTAGGAAGGGGCAGAGCTGGGATATGAACACAGGAGTTAGGGACACAGCCCACCTAGAGCCCTGCCAAGAGCCCTGTGGCCCAGGCCTGCTCATGCACCCACCCAGAGACTGCTTCCATGCTTGCCTGCTTCTACCTCCCCAGTTGTTCTGGATGCAGATTCTTTAGGTTCAGCCTCTGACAGTATCTGTCCAGCCACCCTGTCTTATCAGGCTGCTTGGGGAAGGTTGGGAGTCTGGGTGGGTGGGCTCAGGACCCATGAGTGGGTGGGCTCAGGGCCCAGCCAGCTTCAGTAGGATCTACCTGCTTGGATCTCCTCTTTCTAGTACTGTCAAGATCTTGTAGCACTGGCTATCACTGCTTGATGCTCCCCCATGACTCCTGGGGCTGCCTCCTAGGGACCTCACCTTGCACTTGCAGCAGGGCCACCACACGGGTGCCCGCAGCCTCACAAGAATAGATGCCACTGTCGCAGGGCAAGGCCGGCCTGAAGGACAGCCTGGCCACAGTCCAGTCCTGCTCTAGGACGACACGGTGCCCATCGACGCACACCTCCTGCTCATCCTTCTTCCACATGGCCGGCACTGGCCGTGAGTACTGGCAAAGGAGTTCGGTTGCACTGCCCTCCTCCACCACCAGGTCCTGCATGGCACTGACCACCTCCACCGCGGGATCTGTCGGCCGACACGCCGGGCACGTGTCAGCCTAAGCCGTGTGACCAGGGCCCACCCATCCTCTGAAGTCAGTGGCAGCGGTTCATTGGCAAGCACACAAGGGTCTTCAGCAGGGAAAGAACTGGCCATGGCACCCCAGAACCCTCTAAAGAGGGCAAGCCTTGCCCCCACACCCATGGCAGATGGCCTCTGTCCACTGGACCTCTCCTGGCTCCCCTCTAACCCCCCAAGTCCTGGGGGGCACAATGATGCCCCAACATGGATAAAACATTCCCTCCTAAAAGCCCAGGGGCTCCCTCACTGTCCACCCTATTCTGGACACACAGCAGCCCCAGCCCAGTCTGTCTCTTTCCAGGAGCCTCTCCAGAGGGTTCTATCCCATTTCCCCCTGAAGAAATCCTACTCAACAAATGGTCAGCCCCTTCAACCTGGATGAATGTCCATTTATTCTGCAACAGTAAAGGGAAGACTTGTTGGCAATCCCACTAGGTGAAGCCATACCAAGTGGCTTCCCAGGAGTTTACAATACCCCGACTGGGAGTGCATTGAGGGATCCCTGGCAGTTGACTGCCCTCCCCAACAACCAGCTCTTTCCCAGAGCACAAGATCCCAGTCAAAACCACAGCAGTGGCAGCAGCCCAAGCAGAAAATGGTAGGCCGGGCCAGGCCAGGAAGGGCTGGGAAGGCTGCCCTCACTTCCACACTGCCCTCTGGTTGTGCCCCTGATGTAGGTGCAGTCATAGAGTAGCAGCTAGGTGGCAGCAACACTGAGGGTACCATGAACAGGTGGGTTTGAAGTTGGCTTCCAGCTTTGTGCTCTGACCCAGGCCTTCTTTCTCCCCCAGGAAGCGGGACTGCAGCCTGCCTGAGCACCAAACATGGCACGCCCCCAGCCCCACCACCACCACAGGAGCCTGCAGGAAGCATGTGGGAGCAGCAGGGGCAGAAGCATCGGTGCGGGCAGGGTCCCATCAGCTGGTACCTTTGACCAACAATTTGGCCGTGGAGACTAGGGCCCCTACGCGGCAGGTGACGGTGCCTGAGTCAGCAACCCCCAGGCCCGACAGCGTGAGGGAATAGAAGGTCCCATCATGCACGCAGATGGCACTCTGGGGGCTGTCCTGCAGCAGGGTCCCGTCCAGCCACCAGCGAGCCTCAGGCCCACCCACACGAGACACCTCACAGGAGAATGTGGCCACCTCCCCCGCAAACACGTCCACGTTCTGCAAGCCACGTACCAGGTATGGTGCTGCCTCTGCATAAGAGGGCAACAGAAGGGCAGGCTGGGGTGCCCTGGGCCCACAGGGTCATGTGGGGGTCCACCACTTTGGGGTCCCTGGGGCTGGGTCTAGAGATCCACCTGGGCCAGTTATCCCACCCTGCTCATAGAATGATACACTCAGACCACCCACAGAGAGAGGACTCAGCCCCACTGCAACCACACCCTTCTCTGGTCTGGCATATACCTGATTTCACAGAAGTACACAGAAGATACACATCCATGGTCTCTTTAGCAGGTAGAATGAACTAGCCCCATGGTGCAATCTTTGTGGGGTGGCAGGGAAAGAAGCTGTGGGATGCCACTCCGGGTTGGGGGGAGGCTCTGCCTCAGGGGGTAAGTCCTCTGTCCCCAAAGATGTATAAGTATATGCTTCTATTTCCAAAAGACCATTTGTCCAGATGTCTGCTGCACTCCCCTGTCCTAAAATTCCAGTACCCTAATCCCCATGGCAACTGCTTCCTACCCCATCACACAGCAAGCCTGAGTCCAGGGTCTTCCCAGACACGCTGCTGCCTGCTCTGTGTTCCCATGCCTGACCCAGCCAGCCCATCCTCAGAAGCTCTCCATGCTCTCCCTGGTCATGCACCACTGAAACCCCAGTCCTAGCCCTCCACCTACCCCAACCCTCTCCCAAGAATGCCCATTTGACAGTCTCCACCTGCACCACCAGCTCTAGCACCATTCCCAGACTGACCCATACACCACCCAGAAGGATACCCATGAGCACAACCCCAAGCCTATTGCTCTCCCCCAAGGACATGGCCAGGTGTCTGTACATAGGCTAGCCAGTTGGCACAGGATAGCTGACAGGGACCAAGGCACAGCCCTAAACAAGGCCCATACAGCCCAGCCCAGCTCCATGTCCACCTCAGAGACACTCACCCTGATGAACACAAGAAGCTTTTCCTGGCCCAGCCTGATCAGGACGCCCAGGACACTGTCCCTCCCTACCACTCAACCTGAAGCCTTTTCCAGCCCAGAGGGCACAGAGCTGGATGTGTCTGTACACCACTGAATACCCAGGACATGTTCCATCTCCAATGTCCAATTATCCCAGTGGATTGGGAACTCCCTGATGGCAGAGCTGCACCTAGCCCTTCTCAAGGTCCAAAACTTAGACAAAAGAAGAGGCTTAGAGGGTTTAAACATTCAATGGATGGTAAATGGTGAATGGATGAGTAGGTGGATGAATGCATAGATGAACAGGTTAGTGGTTGGGTAAATGGATGATAGATAACTGGATGGATTAATAGGTGAATGGATGGATTGATTGATGAATGGATGGATGGTGGATGAATGGATAAATAACTGGATAGATGGATGAATGAAAGGCAAATGGATGGATACATGAATGGATGGTGGATGGCGGATGGATAAATGAATGAATGGTGGATAGATGGTTGGGTTGGTGAATAGATGGTGGATGAATGGATAGATGAATGATGGGTAGTGAATGGATAGACAGATGGATGGATGGATGGATGAGTGGGTGAATGGATGGCACATGGATGGATAGATGGATAAATGGTGGGTGGATGAATACATGGATGATGGTGAGTTGTAGATGGATACATAGGTAAACAAGTGTATGAATGGGTAAATGTATGATGTATGAATAAATGAATAAATGAATGGTTAGTTCAATTGATGAACAAATGGATGGTGGATGGTGGATGGATGGGTAACTCAATAATAGGGAATGTTGGATGGATGGATAGATAGACAAATAATAATGGATGGGTGGATAATGAATGGATGTTGGATGGATGGATGGATGGATGGATGGATGGATGGATGGGTCAATGATGAAGAATGATGGTTAATGGATAGATTAAAGATGGATTGATAGTAGATAGGTGGACAGATAGGTGGATGGTGAATGAATGCTACATATTGGATGAATGAGTGGATGGATTGATGGATAGATGGTAGGCATGTCAATAATGGGTGAATAGTGGATAAACAGTAAACAGATGGATAGGATCAGTGTGAGAATCAGGACTAGGGCAGTAAGGGAGAGACACTCAGGAATGATCAGCTCTGGAGACAAGGTATAACCCAAGTTGAAGGTCCTTAAAGTCCTGTTTGCCTGAGGCCAAGTCATTATACTATTGTACCATCATGTGGAAGCCTGTCAAGTGTGTACATGTGTGTTAAGATGTCCTATGTCATAAGAGTAGCCACACAGAGGATAGCCATACAGAGGGCTTCCATCTCAGAACCCAACCTCCTTCCCTGTGGCCAGGATCCCCATGACCGTCCTGCAGACACAAACCCCCACAGGGGCCCCACATGCACACCAGAATTGCTCAAGCTGATCTTCACCAGCCCACCTCAGTTCATAGCTTTAGCAGTCAAGGGTTAGAAAATTGCCACCCCAAGGTAAGATCATTGCTGGAAGACTTGGGTTTCTGACCTCACCACCCCTAACAGCCTTTGAGTAGGGAAGAATAAGGAGATATTACCTTGCCAGGCATGGGAGGGGGTTGCTCACCTGTGACCTTTAGCTGGGCCTCTGACCTACATGAGCCCACTTGGAAACTGATGGTTCCAGCATCCTCAAGGGTCACCTGTGGGAGCAGAGACTGGGTCTCAGCCTGGCAGCCCATTTGGACCATCTTTCCTGGCAAGTTCCCAGGGCAACCCAAGTGGAGTTGGAACCTTTTCCTCCCATGCTCCTGGGAGTGTGTGGGTGAAGGCAGGTCCCAGGGTCCCACCTTATGGAGAGTGAGTGAGTGGAATGTGCCTTGATCCACTGTGATGTCATTCATCTCATTGGCCTGCAGAGGCACCCCTCCCAGGGCCCAGTGGGCCTCCTGGCTGGAAGCCATAGTCAGCCGGCATCGGAAGTGTGCGTCCTGGCCCTCACTGAGCTGCACGTCCTGCAGGGGCTCCAGAATGGTCACCTCAGGGGCTGTACCAGGGGAGGTATGGTGTCAGCCTTGGCATGGGGAATGCCCCACTGTCAGCAGCACCTTCCAGTCCTAGAGTCACCCCCAGGACCCCACCCCAATTACATGTAGATAAGCATACAGGTACCACACAACCCTGGAATCTTGGGCCACTCCAAAACACCCATGTGTGGGGCTAGTTCCAAACCCCTAAACAGGGACCCCTATAGTCTGCTTCTGTCCCCAACAGGGCCTGCATGAAAGGACACTATCTGAGTCTTCAGGTATCCCACCCTTCAGCAAGCCCTAGCGGTGCCACTGGGCACCTGTGGCCTCCACCCTCAACACCTCACAGCTATACTCCACATCCCTCATAACCTGTACCTGTTACCTCAGACTGTGGGGTGTGGGTGAGGGGGACCCTTTACCAACCAGGTCTGAGAACCCAAGCCAACCCCCTACTCCCCTTACTCTAGAAAGCCTTCCCAGATATTCTCACATTCTCCTGCCATGGCTTCTGTCTCACAGGAAATTTGTCAATCCATTTGCTATAAACACAGACCCCTGTGTACAAAGGTGAGCTGAGGCCACCCCTGTTAGAAGAAAGTAGGCAAGGGGTTACAAGGTGGTGAGCTGCCTCTGTCCCTCTCCATCCTATGGCCAGCCCTGCCCTGGCTGGAACATTACGGAGGCAAGGCTTTCAGGGACAGGCAAGGGCTCAGAAAGGATGGCCAGGTCAGGCTGCCCCACCTGCTGGCTGGGGGCAAGAGACAGGGCAGCATCTGGAGGCTTTGGCTTAGTTTTCTCACTGTCAACAGGTGAGTGGTACAGAAACGAGGAGAGAGAACTTGCAACCCCAGGGGCCTGAGAGCCACCAGAATGACACTAGGCAAGGGTGCAGGCATGCAGGACAGCTATTAGAGGAGGGCTCACCTCTGACTTTGACAGAGGCCATGGTTTTCTGGCCACCCACCACACAGGCATACTCGCCAGAGTCCTTGGCCTCGAGCCCATGGATTAGCAGCTCACACACAACTCCCTGATGGTGCATCTCATACTTGGGGCCTGCGTGCAGTTCCGTGCCCTCCTTGAGCCACTGCACAGTGGCCCCGGGCTCCGTCTGGCTCAGCTGGCAGCACAGCCGGGCCAGGCTCCCCACCTCCTGCTCAGTGTCCTGGAGCTCAGTCTGGAACATGGGCCTGGGGGCTGAGGGGCCAGAAGGGGCACTTAGAGATGCTGACCAAGGCACACCCACTCCACTCCATGGGCCTGAGGTGCCTAGGGGAGGCATGGGCCAGGGGAATTTCACCTCGAACTGAGAGTCTGGCAGTGCTCTGAGCATGGCCTGTGTCACAGGTATAGCAGCCACTGTCCTCCTGCTCTACACCATGCACCAGCAGCTCCACAGCCACACCCTCCTGTACCATCTGGTACTTAGCACAGGGGAAGAGTTGTAGCATGCCCTTGCGCCACTCCACACTGGAGCCCGCCTGGCTCAGCTCACAGCGCAGGCGTGCTGTCGCACCCTCCTCCACCTCTTGGGCCTGCAGCTCCTGGAGGAACCGCACAGGCGCAGCTGCAGAAAGGGGGGACAGAAGGTTGACAGAGCCTCAGGTCAAGTCCACACACCAGCCCTGCAAGAGCCAGAGTCCCTTCAGATAGGGCTCCTAGGGTGGAGCTATAGCCCAGAGGGACCTTCCCAAAGCAGGCAGGGCCTGTGCTGAGGGCAGAGCCCACCTTGTGGCCCACCTGTGACAGTGAGGGTGGTGCTGGTGGCCTGGGAGCCACAGGTGCAGGTGTACTCGCCCGCATCCTCCCGGCGCAGATCCCGCAGCACCAGTTCCACCACACAGCCCTGCTGCCGTGGCTCCCGTCGCCCATTGGCCTGCAGCTCCAGGCCACCCTTGCTCCAGACCACAGCACTGGGCTCTGACAGCTCACACCGCAAGATGGCCCACGTGCCTTCCTCAGCCTGCAGGCTCCTCAAGGGCTCCCTGAATACCGACTGTGGGGCTGCAGGATGGATGGGCAGAGGAGACACAGAGTTAGTCCAAAGACTCATCCAGGAGACAGGACCCCCAACACCCAGCTAGGATATAGGTTTCCTGACTCACCCTGTCAGGAGATGGCTTCCCCTACACCCAGACAGGAGACAGGGTTACCCATTCCAAGTCAGCACTACTGAGAACCTAGATCAGGCCTGGCCTTCAGATTCACCCCAGTTGCCTGACCACCCGAAGAACCTATTGCCATAGGCTCCAGGAGACTGGGATAGGTCTGGGCATCATGGGCCTGGGTCTACTTCAAGGGGAAGGCCCATGGTACGAGTGTGAGAGGAGCTGTGGATCTAACTGTATGAATTTCATGCAGCCTCCACCCAGCTGCCCATGACAAGGCTTTGATCCACTAGGTCATCAGGGCCAGGGAGCCCCTCAGACCCCTAGGGTAGGACCATCCCTCAGACCCTGACTAGGGACTAGAGAGAAAGAAGAAAACACAAGCAGATGAAGACAGAAAAAGGGACTCTGCCCTGACCGTGAGACTGACCAAAACAAGTCATTTAGTTGAGGATCAGTACCTAGCTAGACACCAGGACACAGGACTATGAAGTGACAGGCAAGCAGATAGGGATAGAGAGAAACAAATGAGAGCAGACTGAAACTGAGAGCCCGTGGGTACACAGTGAATGTGCATGAGACAAAAGGAGGAAGGCAGTGCCTCAATAAGCCCCAATGACCACACTTAGTCTTTACCCTTGACGGTCAGCATGGCCGATGTCCTCTCCTGCCCGCACACGCACGAGTACTCTCCGGTATCATTTGGAGCCAGTTCCCGGATCTCCAGCTCACACACGGTCCCATCCTGCCTCAGGCTGACTCTGTCCCCAGCCCTGAGGGTCGCAGTTCCCTTCCTCCACTCCACAGGGACTGCCTTGTTCAGCTCACAGCTCAATGTGGCCGTGGCCCCTTCCATGACCTCTTCCTTCCTCAGACCCTTTATGAACTTGACAGGCAGTGCTGGGCAGGGCAGAGTAACACAGAGATCAGACTGTCTGGGGGACACTGCAGTCAGAACAAAGACGCCCATAAGGACCACACAAACTGCACTAGGACATGGCATGAACTCGTGAACAAATGCACAGATGGTGACACAGGCAAAAGGAACAAGAGGAACAGAGGACATGAAGGACTGGACATGATTAGCAAGACGTCTGGAAGGAGAGACGGATCCAGGAGATGCTGTGGAAAATTTGCAGGTAGGGGCAAGACAGGGACACTTGACAATGAAACACATCAGGAGCAAAGAGGAATGGACGCATGGGTACAATTGCGGGCCATTATGCCCACCCAGGTGATGATCTGTGAGGAAGTGAATGTTCTGGTATTTTCATGAGGACCACTGACCAGCATAAACTCAGGGAAATGGGCATAGTTGCTATGAACACAGACATACAGTGACCTGAAGTTGGTGCTCCAGGATCTTTGTTGCTTATTCTGGCTCACTATGCAACTGACACTAGGTTCCAGGTTCCAGGCCCCTTTCCTCACCCCATATGCCAGATTGCTCCCCAAAATGAACCATGGCCATGTCCCCCTCTGTGGCTTCCTATGACCCTGATGAGTAATGGCTAGAGAAAGGAGTCATGAAAAGGCTGCCAAAATTTCTCCCACAAATTTGCATCAACATTCACTGATGGTCATCTTCGTCAGTTCCAAAGGTCAGAGTCCCAGACTCACCAGAACTGATCTGGACAGACCAGAGCAAGGGACACCCTGGACAGTAGGGGTACATAAGGACCCTCCTCTGGGCTTGTCACTACACTGCAGATGTCCTTGGGATCCCCACACTTCTAGAAGCAGATTTCTTGAGCTGCCTTTAGCCTGTCACCTCAGGTACTGATTGCACTCCTGGGCTAACAACTGAGTGACAGCCCTTCGAGCCCATGCCTTTTGGTCCCCCTGCAGGTCTGATCAGCGTAAGAACCCAGTGCATCCTTGCTGAAAACACTGTCTACACAGCTCTAGGAATTGTGGTGGTAGCTTCTTCCCAAAGCTCTGAACATTCGTGCATATGAGAGCCTGGCCCAGCTTCCAAAAGTCATGTCTTCATTCACTGTCCACTTGTCTCATGAGTAGATCTGGCCAGGGCTTAGGACATGAAGGCCCTGCTCACCTACAGAGCCATCCTTCCCTCTGTTCCTTCTGAGACTCACCCCTGTCCCTGGCCCCTTTAACAATATTGCTCCTTAGATCCTCCCAGGGCACAGGGGTGGTCTCTTCCTACTCCTGTCCATCTGCTTCCCCTGCAGGAAGTGATTGGACCTCAAGAGGATCCCTGAGGACCATAGCTTCTGAACAGGGACCTGACCAGCTGCCAGCCATACCTCCTCATAGCCAGGCCCAGTTCTGACTCTATCCCAGAGGGTCTTTGCCCCTTCCACCACTCCATGGTAGAGCTTTACTCAGTTCACAGTGCAGAGTGGCTATGGAAACTTTCATGGCCTGCTCAGGCCTCAGGACTTTTGTGAATTGGGAAGTCAGGACACAGGAGAGTCAGACAGACACAAGACCATTGCATGCTGCAGTTTGCAGACAAGAAATAGGCTACATATACCAAAGTGGCAAACAGGCACCTTCTGGAGGTGGAGTCCCAGGAACAACAGGCAGGAAACCTTACACAGGGGCTGCTCTGATGTGAGAAGACACCTATCTGCCCCTGCAAAGGTATCCACACAACTGCCTATCACCCACCCCATAATTGGTGTGGCCCAGTTGGCTCCTAAGCCCTGGAACAGACAACCTTCCCCAGCTGAGTGAGCCCATATACCAAACCCCAGCCTGGGCTATCACCATGTGTCCACCCCACACCACCTAGCCACACCCTGATGAGCCCCCACTGTTGTAGCCAAGAGCCACCACACCTGCCATAGATGTAAAACATGGACACACAACCCATGTGGACAATCACCAGCTCACTAACCAGACCTCCCATCCTAGGCATGGACACCAACCATCCTTCCTGATTAGGGCTGTGCTCTTCAATCCAGCCTTCTCTGCTTCTGAATCATCTCAGACCTCACCTCCTGCTCACCTCCATACCCAACATCCCTTCTTCCTCACCTCACACCAACCTTACTTCCCCCTCACCTCCAACACCTATCTCACTTCCTCCTCCCCTCCACACCCACATCACTTCCTCCTCACTTTCCTCATCTCCTGTGTACCTCTACATCTACATCACCTCCCAGACCTACCTCAACTCCTGTGCACCTCCACACCTACCTTACTACCTCCTCACCTGCACACGTACATCAACTCCTCCTCACTTTCTTCACCTCCTACCTACCTCACCTCCTCACCTCCCACACCTACCTCAATTCCTGCTCACCTCCACATCTACCTTACTTCCTCTTCACCTCCCAAACCTACCTCACCTAGCCCACACCTACACACCTACCTTACCTCCTCATCTCCCACACCTACCTTACCTCCCCCTCACATCTATACCTACCTCATCTCCTGCTTACCTCCACAACCACATCAAGTCCTCTCACCTCCACACCTACCTGAACTCCTCCTCACCTCCACAGACTACATCACCTCCTCACCTCCCACACCTACCTCAACTTTTCCTCACCTCCACACCCATACCAACTCACCTCTCACGCCTACCTCACCTATCCTCACTTCCATACATACAGTTCCTCCTCCTCACTTGCTCACCTCCTACTTACTACCACACCTACCTCACCTCCTATCCAACCTTCACACTCAACTCACCTTTCATACTCACACCACCACCTGACCCTCTACACCCACCTCACCTCCCATGGCATCCAGATTCTAGACAATGGACTCCAGACCATGTACATGGCTCTCTCATAGCCAGTCACATATGCTTGGCTTCTTCCCTCAATCGTACCTCCTGACATTCCTGCCTCAAGGGCCACACTTGGATATACTCCCTAACCCTTGCTGGCATGAACCCCTCAAGAGGACTATATTCCACCATTTGTGCTATGGGGCTGAAGAGAGGAAGTCCTTGTTCTCTGGTCTTTATCTGAGAAGGACCTACATAGCCATGTGCTAAGACGCATGCTGCAGGAGAGCAGGAGACACAGAGAGGCAGACAGACACAGCAAGGGAACCAGCTGAAGCTCTCAGACACAGAGCCATTGTTCCACGTGGCCATATGTGGTCTTTACCCCTGACAGTCAGCATGGCCGATGTTCTCTCCTGCCCGCACATGCACGAGTACTCTCCGGTATCATTTGGAGCCAGTTCCCGGATCTCCAGCTCACACACGGTCCCATCCTGCCTCAGGCTGACTCTGTCCCCAGCCCTGAGGGTCTTGGTTCCCTTCCTCCACTCCACAGGGGACGCCTTGCTCAGCTCACACCACAGTGTTACTGTAGCTCCTTCTGTGGCCTCCTTGCTTCTCAATCTTCCTATGAACTCGGTAGGCTGGGCTGTGGGGGGTCAAACAGACACAGAACATCAGATTGTGTGATGAATTCTGAGGCAGGACCTAACAGGACAGAGGATATAATACAGGCACTGACAGAACAACACAACAAAACCAGCAATGACATAAGCAGTAAGAAGTGACCCAGATGCTAGTTCCTTGTGCTTTGTACAACAGCCAAGGAGTTGGAAGAGACCCTGTGGAACTACAGGAGAGGGTGACACAGAGATAGGGGAGAACATGGCACAAGAGCACACAGATGTCAGGAAGTGAGTAACTGGACACCAAAGCACCACTCTGTCTGGCCACATGTGGTCTTTACCCCTGATGGTCAGCATGGCTGATGTCCTCTCCTGCCCACACACACATGAGTACTCCCCAGCATCCTCTGCAGTGAGGCCCCGGATCTCCAGCTCACACATGGCCCCGTCCTGCCTCAGGCTGACTCTGTCTCCAGCCCTGAGGGTCTCGGTTCCCTTTCTCCACTCCACAGGGGCTGCCTTGCTCAGCTCGCAGTGCAGTGTTACTGTAGCCCCTTCTGTGGCCTCCTTGCTTCTCATTCTTCCTATGAACTCAGCAGGCTGGGCTGTGGAAGGTCAGAAACAGAGTATCATCCTCCTCTTCCTCCAAGGAATGAAAGGGTCCATGTGGGGCTACATGGGAGGGACAAGACCCCTCTTACCCTTAACAGTGAGCCTGGCTGAGGTCATCTGGTCCCCAAAGCAACAGGAGTACTGCCCGCTGTCATGGGGCTGCAGATCCTGGACCACCAACTCCAATACAGTGCCCCTTTGCCGCATGCTGTACTTGCCTCCTGACCGCAGAACCATATCCCCACAGCGCCACTCCACGGGTGCAGCCACAGATGAAAGCTCACAGTGCAGTGTGGCAGCACCACCCTCCAGCACTTCCACATCCTTCAGCCCCTTCTGGAACCGCACTGGCCGCTCTGTGGAAGGCACAGGCTCAGTTGCTCCTCATGCCTGTTTCCCCCTGGGGTTCCCCCACAGTTGAGGAGGGCTGGAGGCACCAGTTCACAATGCAGGCAGGCCTGCCTCGCCCCTTCTACATCAGGGGCTAGTGACAGTTACCCAAGAGCTCTGCCCACAAGGATGGGAAGCCAAAAAGAAGAGCAAAGAAGTTGTGAGCTGCATTGTGTCCCCCTTCACATATTAGAGCCCCAATCCCAGGACTTCAGATGGGGCTGTATTGGGAAATGAGGCTTTTAAAGATGTGATACTTATAAAATGAGATCACAGGGTGGGCCCTAATCCCCTATGACTAGTGTCATTATAAGAAGGGGACACAGATGCACACAGAGGGACAAACATGGGAGGACACAGGGAGGAGAGAGCCATCCACATACCAAGGAGAGAGGCCTAAGAAGAACCAATCCTGCCCCTACCTGGAACCCAGGCTTGCAGCCTCCAGGACTGTGAGACATAAATGGCTGGTGTTTGAGTTGCCCTGTCTGTGGTATTTGTTACTCAGCCCAGGCTAACAGAGACTGACAGATATGAGCTAAGCCAGCAGGAAGGAGACACAGAAATGTCAGAATGCAAGACAAAGTCAGGAGTCAGGTACAAAGGAGATAGCCAGTCAGGAGATCAACAGAGGGAGAGAGGGGTTCTCAGCAGCAAAGACCCAGAGACAGGGAGCAGCAGTGACTGGGATGAGATGCAGTGAAACTCCCCTGTCTCCCCTACACACAGACAACAAGACAAAGACAGAGAGAGGGAGCCCATGGGGTTCAGAGCCTCCCCCTCCCTGAGCCAGATGAAAGCTATAGGTACCCAGACCTAGCTGGAGGCTGCCAGGCCCTGCTGGGGGCTCACCATGGACCCTGACAATGGAGCTGCTCCAGGTACCCCCAGCCTCACACTTGTAGCGCCCGCTGTCCTGCAGGGTGGTGCTGATGATGACCAGCTGGGCACGGAGGCCCTCGTGGCTCATTTGGCATCGGGCTGATGCCCGCAGGGCTTGCCCATCCTTGGTCCAGTACACAGGCTTGTCCAGGGAAGTGGTCTCACAGACCAGGGTCAGATCCTCCCCCTCCATCACTGTGGTGTCTTTGAGCTCCTGGGAGAAGACACTTGGCTTCTCTGGGGACAAAGAAAGGAGGACAAGGCACTTGTGGGTTCCATGGGAGAAGCTTTGGGTGTCACTACAGCCCAGATGATGCCCTAGGTTAGTGCCCATCTGTTCACCTCAGACTGGGGACACAGGCAAGGCAGGATCTGAGTGGCTCCCACACTCCAGGGGCATGGCCAGGCCTATGCCAAGCTGACTGCGGAATCACCTCTGCATACCACATGCAGCATGTTATCCTGAAATCGCCAGGCCCAGCCTTCTAAGCCTACCCTAGGGTCCAAAGCCTATCCCACAGCACCTTCTCTGTGAGTCCCAGGATTATATGGTGTCCAGAGCCACATGGACTGGTCCCCACCACAGCACTGAACACACAGCCTACCTGTGACCTGCAGGGTGGCCGAGGACCGCTGGTCTCCTGCTTCAAAGTGGATAGTGCCCGAGTCCTTGAGTGCAAGCTGCCTTAGGGTGAGCACATGATAGCCACCTGGCTGGGCCTCAATCTCATTGAGCTCATTGGCATGTAGGGGTGTCTTGTCCAGGAACCAGTGAACAGGTCCATAATCAGCAGGGGAGATGCGGCAGCTGAAGCTGGCTGAGGAACCCTCCTGTACCTCAGCATCCCCAAGCTCCTCCACAATGAGCACTCTCTGACCTGGGAGGGGCAGGGTGGGTATGTGAGGACCTTACTGATGGAAATGGAGTGCTCTCCTAGACCTGGAGTGGGCTCATGGCCACAGCAAACTGGAGACTGTAATAGGTTCAGGATGATGAAACTAAGAAAACAGTAAGGGAGTCAGAGCTGAACTGACAAAGTATTTGTTTTAGGAGTATGGAGGAGCCATAGGCCCCTCAGTCCTGTGGAGCATAGGGAGTGACCCTCAATGGCCCCTCCACATGCTGTACTTCCAACTTACACATGCCAGCACATCTGTTCTGAGTCATGTAACAAAACCTAATCTAGTATTAATAAGGGAGGGGGGTGGGAAGTACAGCTAAGTTAAAATTTGAATCCAGTACTTTGGAGGTTTGACAACATAAATTGCTAAGATTTTTGTTTTCGACAATTTAGACCAGGGACACTTTAAAAAGTCAAATGTGGAAATAGGTATGCAACAGATTTTTTTTGCAGTCATGGGTGTTTTGAAGTTGCCCTATGCTGTACAGCAGAAGTCAAACATCAGACACCAGATACTGGGCACCATATAGGACACTGGGCAACTGGGCAGAAGGTACTGAACACCAAACACCAGACACCAATACCAAATACCAAGCACAGGACACTGGACACCAGGCACTACATGTAGGGCCCTGGATGCAGGATGTTGGGCATTGGACACCAGGTACCAGAAAGCGCAGACAGTGCATCAGGAGGTGACTGGTCAGGGAAAAGAAATTCTGATTCAAGGACTGACATACAAAGTAAAGGGGGCTCATGGGTATGTATTTTAAGTTTTGTAAAGAGCGTCGTTACCATGTAGCACTGCATTAACTGACTCTCTGGTTAAGTATCCACTTTATTAGCCAGCAGAGCTTCCACATTAATTAAATGTTCACACTAAGCTCAATGGACTCACCAGGTTTTTCACTGGAAGGAGAAGGAAACCCAGAGCAAGGCTCTCTTGTTATTCTGATTTCTTTCAGACACAACCCAGGAGGGGCCTCCAACTGACCCTACCCTGAATGCTGGTGCACTGGGATCAGAAAGACCAGTCTCAAGCCTCCAGGTGCTCACATGCCTGACAGCCTGGGGCCAGCCTCTAACCTCTAATTCCTGTAAAGCCCCAGTTCCTTATCTGAGACATGGAGACAGCATTGACCCTCACCCTGCCTGCCAGGCACACTCTACTGCTCAAACCTGGAGACCATCATGTGCAGAGGTGGCACATCTGCACACAGGCATATACAGAACACACACAAGGGGCTTGGGCACATGCCAGCACATAAGAGAGGCTCCAAAAACACATACAAAGTCATAAATGAAGACCAGTGACTCATGCACTTGAGGTCCAATTGGAAGGCCCACAGAGATAAGACCACCCAAGGCAACCCCTCCAGGAGATGAGCTTGTCCAGGGCCTCTGAGTCTACTTTAAACAAGGCTTACACAGGTCACATCCCAGGCCAGAAAATCCATGCAATATACCAGCCTCACCTTGCACCAGGAGCCGTGCCTGGGACTTTGCCTGGCCAATGTCACAAGTATAGGTGTCACTGTCTACCTTCTCCAGGGCACTGATGGTGAGCCTCAAGGTCACACCCTCCTGGCTAAGTGTGTGCTTCTCTGAGGCATGCAGCTTGAAAAGACCCTTACACCAGGTCACCATGGCCGCAGGGTGCTCTGTCTTGCACGTAAACACAGCTGTGCCTTTCTCCTCCACCCGCAGATCAGCCAGCTCCTCCGTGAACCAGTTTGCCCTTTCTGGGGGAAGAGATGAGAAGAGATGAGGAAGAAACCTGAAACCCCACTCTGCCCCTTGAGACATGACCAGCTCACCCCCAGCCTGCCCATGCAACCTCAAGGAATGGGCAGAACCCCTTCCCTCTGGATCCCCACCTTTTGCACCTGGGACAGCATAGTGGAGGCCCTGAGGGAGTTGTCCCACATCATGCTGAGGGAGAGAAGCCATGGAGGCTGCTCCAGAGTCTCTTGTGGGGTTACCTTCCACACGGAGATGGGCTGTGCTCTTGGAAACCTCTGTCTCACATGTGTACTCTCCAGAATCCTTGATCGAGGCTGCATGGACCACCAGTACAGCCCGCATGCCCTTGCTGAGCAGGTCATACTTCTGGCTCTTGTGAATGGCTTTCCCATCCTTCAGCCAGCGCACTGGGGTGCCTGCACGTGACAGCTCACAGCTCAGTGTCACATCCTCCCCTGGCATGGCCTGCTGGTCTTTCAGTGGCTTTGTGATATCCACTGGCCTTTCTGAAAGGGATACAGGCAGCCTGTGAAGCACAGCCACAGCCATTGCAGAGGTGACAGCAGAGCTGGCACTTGGAAATCTTCAGGATCTGGAGGCCAAGACCACTACATGCAGCCTGCAGCTCTAGGACCTCAGACTCAGGAACCACAGAGCCTTGGCATGCCAGGAGTCACCCCTGTTACAAGCAAGGGGCCTTCAAGGGGGAGATATGCAAGCACAGGTTCTTTCAGCATTGTTCAGAACCCATGACCCAAAGTGTGGCCACAGCTGGTGCCAGCTGGAAACCAGGCATCACTGATTTGCACCAGCTTTGCTTATGCTGGGAGCATGCACTCAGTGATGTCGCTGGCTTGGTGACCAAGTGCCCTGGAGCTACCATGGTAGTTTGACCATGGATGGGAAGCAAGAAACCCGCCTCCTAATCAGAAACTAGAGAACCTTATCCTGGAGGCTGAGCCCTTGGACAACCAGAAATCCCCAGTATCTCCACAGGAACTTCTGGGCCCCCATCAGTGGCTGAGAGAGTCCCCAGAAGCACTCCTGGTAGGCAGCCAAGCTTGAGGTCCTGCTGCAGGCTGCCTGGGGAAAGCCCAGGCTCAGCACACAGAGATGACCTGTCTGTTACTGGGGTGTGGTGCTCACCTCTGACGATGAGCGAGGCCTTGGAGGTGAGGCCCCGCACGGAGAAGATCACCTCCCCGGTGTCACCCAGAACTGCCTCTTGCACAGCCAGGGTGAACCTTCGGCCCTGGTGCATTGCCCGGAAGCGACCAGAGCTGCTCACTGTCTTCCCGCCAACCGTCCACATGGCAGTGTCGCCCGTGTCCTCATGGGACAGGATGCACTCGAAGCTGCAGCCCTCACCCTCTAGGACCTCGACTGTCTTCAGCCTCTTGGTAATGCCCATGTGCAGGTCTGTGAACCACAGGAGGCAGCCATCATGTGGGTCAGGCCCTGATGACTGCCTTTCAAGACTATCACCATTCAGCCCCAAAGTGTTTTGGAGGATCAAATACTCTCCCTCCCCAGACCCCCAGCAAATGCCTTCTTGGCCTCCAACTGACCACACCCTGGTATTTGATGACCAACAGCTGTGAGTACCAACCAGCACAGCTGCCTTCCTATCTGCTACAGAACAAGGGGCCAAGAACAAAGCATCAGGGGTTTTCATTAGCTCACATGCCCTAGAACAGGAAGGACAGATGCCGAAAGTGAAGGGGCCATCTAGGTCTGGGGCAAACCCCCTTTCTTGTCTCATTTCCAAACCCACCAAATGTCAGGGACCCTCCATGGGTTCATACAGAACAGGCCTGCCATGAATGTGGAAGGGGAACAAGACTATTGGAGCTGAGCCAAGATAACAACCACCTGTTTGGGGAATAAAACCCAGGCTGTGCTGGTGGTGTGCTGTGCTAGAAGCCCTTCCAGGCCACCTCCCACCTGAAGTTTGACCTTCTCCCCCAAGAGGCTCCTGTGACCAGCCTCACGCCTGCCCGCATGCATCTATTGGTATGCAGTGAATGTCTCCAGGTCCTGCTGGAACCTGAGCACTGTGGGACCTCATCTGGCAGGTCCCCTCCAACCTACCTGCACCTGGGCCTCCTAAAGACCATGTCAAGCCCAACTCCTCCCAGAGCCTGGGTTTAAGAGTGGTCCACTCACCATGTACTTTCACCCATGCCTGGGTCTCCTCAGTGTCTAGGTGGCAGGTGTATAGGCCCGCATCATCCTTGCTTAGGTCGTGCACTACCAGACCCCGCGTGCCTGACGTTTGCAGAAAATCATATTTGTCACTGGGGCCCAGCTCCACACCATCCTTGCGCCACACCACGCAGGCCTGGGGGTCGGAGACCTCACACTGCAGAGCCAGAGTGCCCCGCTCCTCTGCGGTCACATCATCCAGAGTCTTCAGAAACACCACTGGCTTCACTGCAGGATAGGGTGTAAGAAGGTTGCGTGAAGGAGCTTCCACCTCCACCACTGGGGACCCCTGGGGAACCCCCAGAGATCCTGAAGGGACACCTCACCTCTGACTTCCAGGTGGGCAGAGGCCATCACCTTCGGGGAGGAGGCAAGCACTGTGCCAGTGTCAGACAGCCTGACCCGCTTCAGCACAAGCATGTGGTGGCAGCCCTTGTGGGTGATTTCATGGAAGCTGTCATTGTAGAGGGGCATTCCATTGAGCGACCACTCCACCTCTTCGTCCTCATGAGAAACCTCCAATGAGAAGCAGGCTTGACCCTCTTCCGTGGCCTCCACATCCTGCAGTGGCTGCATCACCGTCACCTCCCGCGCTACCAAGAGCACATGAAGACTCAGCTTATACCACCGCCGCCTTACCCAGGGCCCTCCAGGTGGCTCTGTAGCTCCTGCTGCTCACCTTCCACAGTGACTTGGGTACTGCTCTGGGCACTGCCAGCTTGGCACCGATAGACACCAGCATCAGTGGGTGTGAGCCGCAGGATGCGCAACTCTGCCATGTGACCCTCCAGACTCATTTTGAACTTATCAGATGGTGCCAAAGGTGTGTCCTCCTTGTACCACTGCACGGCCTTGGGAGGTGGCTTGAAGTCACAGGACAAGATCACAGACTGCTGCTCTCGTCCTGTCTTAGGCTCCAACGCCCGAGTGAGCACCACAGGGATGTCTGCACAGGAGTAGAAAGCACAGCACTATGGGGCGGGCTTGGCCAGGGAAGGGAGTCCCAGAAACCTTAATCAACTCTCCAGGTCCAGTGCCTCATCTGCCTGAGCCCCTCCTTCAGCCCCAGTGGAACAACTCACCTGAGACTACCAGGTGGGCAGTGGAGCGAGACTTGCCAATGGTGAAGTGTACTGGCCCAGTCATGGTAGAGCAGGTGCGCTGCAGTGTCAGCCTGTGCACTGTGCCTTCCTGCTCCATGAGCACCTCTGCCCCAGCCTGCAGCAATGTCTTCCCCAGCAGCCACTTAGGTGGCCGAACAGATGGGATGGAGGTCTCGCATTCGAACCAGGCAGGGGCGGGCTCCATCACCATCACATCCTGCAGGCCCCGCACAATGGTGATGGATTGTTCTGTGGGCGAGGGGCGGGTCACCTCACAGGTCCATGGAGGATGGAGCACCTCTTTCCTTGTTCCTTCCTGAGAACAAACCTTCCCCCCACACTAGGTACTCTCCTCCCCACAGTCCCTCTTGCCCCAATGCCCCCTACCCCAGTCAGGCCCTTCTCAACCTGGCTGTATCAAAGTAGCAGGGCCAATGACAGAAGCCATAGCCCATTCCCAGCACAGAATACAGCTGGCCTCGCTCCAGGCCCTGCCACACCTTCCACAAAGAAATGGGCGCTGGTCTTCACATCATTAGCATCGCAGGTGTAAGTGTCCTCATCCTCTGGCTGCACATCATTAATGATAAGCTTTCGGTAGAGGCCATCACTGACTATTTCATACTTGGGTCCAGGCCACAGTTCCACTCCATCCTTGAACCACCGCACCTGGGCACTGACCCGTGACACCTGACACTCAAGTATGCCACGGTGCTTCTCCATAGCAATCTTGTCCCGAAGTGGGCGCAGGATGGACACTGGCAGCTCTATGGGTAAGGCCAGGAGAGGTCAGTGTGGGCATTCAGCAACCTGAACTCCTTGGGACTGGGTGCTCTGTCTGTGCAGCCCCCAACCAGCCATGCTAAGCCAGGTATCACTCTCTCGGCTAGGACCTTCTGTACAACTGACCACAAAGAAGGGCACACCCACACACCTTCACCCCTTACCACACCACCTTACCACACCCACACCCACCCCACCCTGGCCTGAGTATCAATGCATCCATGTGCCACCTTGCCTGTCCTTAGGCCCTCCCTCCCTCCCTCATGCCTGGTCACCCTCCACACTCACAGGTCATCAAGGCCATCAGCATTACACCTCTTCTTTCCAGTGCCTGTTGTAGGCACAGAAGGAAGAATTCACTGCTACCCTCATTTTAAACAATGGAGGGGCTGCCTCCTTAGAGTCCTGCTTTCCTTCAGGGCAAGTAACACCCCCTTTCCCTTCTCTTGGGTCACCTATCCTGTCCCAGAGGGGGCCAGAGTGACCCAGGAACAACTGGCTCAGCACAATGGGTGTTCTCATTTGGTATCCAGCCCTCACCCTCCTCTGAGGCCCCTCACCTCTCACTCGGAGCTGGGCTCGAGATTCTGCATTTTCAGCTACAAATCGGATTTCTCCTGCATCTTCCACAAGGACCCTCCGGTAGATGAGTGTGTATGTACTTCCTGGGAACACAGACCACTCAGCACAGGGGAGATGCCTGGGGGAGTGGGAAAGGCCCTCCCACAGCCACTTGTTGTCATCACACCTTCCTGGCGGATGCGCACGTTGTCACTGGGCCGAAGCTTGTTGCCCTCCCGGAACCACTGGGCATGCACCTCATCATGGGAGACCTCACAGGAGAAGGTGGCGCTCTCCTTCTCCATCACCTCCACATCCTCCAGGGGCCTCAGGATCTGGACATTACGGCCTGGGGCATGGAAAGAGGACCTGCCACACTCTGAGACACAGAGCTGCCCACCCCCACCCCATCCCCAGTTTGCTAAGTACAGGAGGGGGTCAGGACCAGAGATCCAAGAACCTCGATGGGGACACAGGGCACTAGGAGGCCCTTGCACCTGGCCCTGACCTCCCACTCTGCCCAGTCCTCACCTTGCACCTTCAGGGAAGCTGAGGTCTGAGCCTCATGGGCATCACACATGTACACTCCCTGGTCCCCAAAGGCACACTGGTAAATGATGAGAGTCCGGCAGGTGCCCTGGGCAGCCATGCCCACTGTCTTGCCCACCTGCAGCTCCACACCGTCCTGTGGAAGTATGAGGCTAGGTCAGGCACTAGGGGTGCCTACCCAGAGGTCCTATTCCTGCCCACCCACAGGGAGAAGTAGGGTGAAAAAGAAGCGTCCAGGGACAGAGGTACCTTCAGCCAGCGCACATCCACATTAGGACGTGACAGCTCACACTCCAGGGTCACTCTGTCCTTCTCTGTGGCCACCACATCCTTCAGTGGGTGTCTGAACCTCACAGGCAGCTCTGGGGAGGCAGGAAAAGGATTTAAGAGGCAGGTCCTGGAGGTGGCCTAGGCAGGGGACTGGTTTGGTGCTGTGCTGGACCAAATCATTCAGCTGGTTTTAGGAATGAATGCTCCCCTCCCCCTCAGAATTCCACCTCCCTGTCCCCACCTGCCTCCCTGGGCCATCTTGGGGACAGAGATAGGTGTGCTCTCCTGTGAGTCCCTTCCCACCTCCCACGTACCAGTTACCACAAGCCGAGCAGATGTGTGCACGCCCTCAGCTTTAAAGGTGATGAGACCCCCATCCTGTGGCCGCAGTTCAGACAGTGTGAGTGTGTGGATGGGGCCTTGCACTGCCAGTTGGCATGTGGGCCCCGGCTGGAGCCGAAGGCCATCACGCATCCAGCTGCTCTCCACATTGGTATGTGACAGCTCCACCTTCATGATGGCCAAGCCCTGCTCCTGTACCTCCAACGCTTGCAGGCCCCGCAGGAGCCGGATCTGGCGCACTGTGGGGCAAACAAGGGCTGGGTGTGCTGCCTCAACACCAGGACCCTTGCCTCAGGCCAGCCCTCCCTCTGACCTCCCCAGGGCCTCAGCCCAGCATTTTACCCTAGGGGGATGACCCACTCCCACCCACTACAGGAGGATAACTGTCCTCAATGGAGGCCCCACTTTGCCCCCATCTAAGCAGCCCCTCCCCAAGCCCATCCCTCCAAGTTGGTGGTTCACCCCCACCTTCCTTTTGCATCTCCTTCCAGGGCCAGGTCCCCAGTGGGAAACCTGCTCCCCTCACTCCCCCTTCCCTCCTCATTCCTGGGTGCAGGGCCCCAGGCCCAGCTGCCCAGCAGCTCACTTTCCACCGTAAGCTTGGCCTGCGTCTTGTCATCTGGTGTCTCACAGCCATAGAAGCCACGGTCAGCAAAACCCACACTGTGGAGGACCAGGAAGTGACTCATGCCCTCCGAGTGGATCTCCACCTTCTCGCCTGGGGCCAGGACCATGGCATTGCGTGTCCACTTGACCTCTGGCCAAGGCCTGGTCAGCTCCACCACCATGGTCACAGATCCCCACTCCTCTACTGTCTGCGGCTCCAGCTTCTTCTTGAACAGCACAGGAGCCTCTGGGGTCAGGGAAAGGGCAGTCACACAGTCACTCAGGAGGGCCAGGTACAGAGAACCCCTGTCCACCCAAACCCCTAGAAGGCAGAGTGGGGTCCTACCACATTCTGACTGCAAGCCAAGCAAGGCCTTAGCCATACACAGAGCCCAGCTGCACAACTGCATATGTATACTTTTATGGGAGGAGACTAAAGAGCTTTCTTCCCAACCTTCTTCACACCTTCTCCCCTGCTTTGAGCAACCCTGCCATGTCCCAGTGCCTGGAGATCCTAGATGTGGCCAGTGCCCAGCAGCCTCAGGACACAGGGGCTGGTGAACAGATGGACCCTGAACTCCCAGGCCCTGAGCATCAGTGTCTCCGCTCCATTGAGGGCCTGGGAGTGCGCACAGTAAGGAACATGCTGGAATGGGTCTCCCAGTCCCAGGCTGTACCATGACCTCCCTGAAACTGAATCTGCCTACATCCCTGTTGCTCAAAAACCTGCGATGGCTCCCACTTAGTTTCAGGTGAAGCCTGACTCAGCAGCACAACCTGTCTTCAAGTAAGCAAAGTGCATCCTCATCTCCTGCCTCTAACTGCAGTGGCTGCCAATTACACTCCCTCCCACCTCACCACCTACCTATGGGGCTCCATGTGGGACCCCACTCTCAGACCAGGTACACAGTGCAGCAATTTACTTTCTCCTCCTTCATAGGAGGCACCCAACCCTTCAGTCCCACCCCAGTCTTCTCTTTGTAGCCAGCAAACCCTGAGATCAACCTGAGGAGCTAGACACCAGCGAGCAGAGAGTACCAGGTAGGGACAACCCCACCAAGAAGGTGTCCAAACTCTCTGCCAAGGCCCCACCACCACACACACACACACACACACCCACACACACCTCGGACCCGAAGGGCAGCAGAGGATGTGACACCCTCAGCGTCTGCAGTGATCTCGCCTGCGTCCTCTAAGGCCAGCCCCGAGATGGTCAAGCTGTGGCTGCCACCACTCTGCAACATGAGAAACTTCTCGCTGGGCTGCAGCTGGGAGCCATCCCTGAACCACGTGACTGCTGTGTTGCTGGGGGTCACCACACACTGGAAGGTGGCCTCTCCACCTGCCTCCGCGACCACGGTGCTCAGCCCAGACGTGAACTTGATCTCACAGGGGACTAGGGACAGAAGCTCTATTTGAGATGTGGGTAGGAGGGGCGAAGCCCAACCGGAAGACACCTCAGGAGGGACCTCCTATGTGAAGCCACCTGGGAGGCCCGGCTGCCCACCCAGCCTGCCTGTGTGGCAACTGCTTACCACGGACTGTGAGCCTGGTGCTGGTGCGGTCATCACGGCTCTCACACACATACTCGCCCGCATCCTCCATCCTCAGGCCCGACAATGTGAGCGAGCGCAGGGGCCCCACAGCTGCCATATGGAAGCGCTTGCCCTCCCGGAGCTGCGTGCTCCCACAGTACCACAGCACTTCGGCCTGCTCCGGTCTCAGCTCACAAGTCAGCGTCACTGTGCCACCCAGTTCCCCACTCACAGGCTTCAGTGGCTGGCAGAACTTGGTGGCTATTTCTGTGGGATGGGAAGACATCAGCCCGGAGGGGCTCTGGCCCTGAAAACAGACTTTATGCTTTGGGGTTGTGCACCCTGAACCCCACTCAGTTCCACTCCAGACCCTGACCACATGCTCTCCCATTAGACCCCAGCAGGCCTGGAGTTCTCAGAGGACATGAAGGACTACTGACCTTCCACTTGCACTGGGAAGTCCTGCCTCTCAGCTCCTACACGGCAGCTGTAGATTGCACTGTCCAGGGTCTGTGCCCCATGCACTGTCAGCGTGTGACTATCCCCCAAGCTAGCCATCTCATGCCGTTTGCTACGCCGAATCTCCAGGTTGTCCTTGAACCAAGTCACTACAGCCAGCGAGGGTGTGGCCAGCTTGGCAGTCAGGATGATATCCTCATGTTCCCTGACCACCAGAATCTCCCTGTGGCCTGGTCTCTCCAGAGCTGGGGGCTCAGGCTTTGGCTCTGGGGCATAAGGAGGAATGGATGGTGGGTCAGTCAGCATAGATTAGGGACCCTATATCCCTGGCCTGGGCCACCTCCCCAGGCTATTAAGTCAAGACCTAAAATGGGGCCCAAGCTCCAGCTGCTCCACAATGCCCTCCTTGTCCAGCCCTTGGCTGCTGCTTCCACTGAACAGAGCCAAGGATGAACGCAATAGGGCTCATATCACCTGATAGCCATCAGCCTGGTTCTCAGGGGCCATGAAGAGTGGCCAGGAGGAGCCAGCAGCAGGTGACTACAGGCCTGGTGGCCACCAGCTCTGACCAACCTAAAGTTAAGGGGCCGGTATACCTGCCCTCCAGGGAAGCATCGGCAGATACTGCAGGAAGAGCAGGGTCAGTCTGGTGGCTAAACCCACATTCCGGGAGAACAGTGGGGAACAGAACAAGGAGAAGAGCTGGACAGGGCAGCCTGGACCAGGACCTTGGGAACAAACAGCCTGAGTGCTCCAGGCACCATAGAGGGGAAAGCGGTACAGAGCAGAAACAAAGAGGGAGGGTGAAAGCCCCAGAAGGGGGCCCAGCAGGGTCCATGTGAGAGTTGATCCAGGAGAGCACCTGAAAACCATGTTGTCTATAAAATGGGTCACAGACTGGAGAAGGGACCGTGTCAGCCAAATGAGGGCAAATAAAAAGAGCACAACTGAAATCCAGTGGCACTGTTGTCAGCTGAGGGAGTATAGGCAACACAAGCTGGACCCAGCCAGGGCTGTGCCTCTGAACACAGGCAGACTCCCAGGGCTAATTTAATTTGCTGAAGAATGAAGACACCAAACCAGAGACAAAAACCCAAGTTTCACTGAGGACAGACATCAAAAGCCAAGGCCCCTTGGGTGAGGGTCTCCAGGAAAAGGCTGAGATACACAACTACTAAAGGGCAACTAAAATGAAAAAATTCCAGCTCTAGGCCACAGATGAAGAATGGGGACTTCCAAATCCTCACCCCTTAGCAGCCTACACAGACTCCAAAAAAGGTTCCAAAGCAAGGAATGTAGGCATATGGCAAATAGTAGGGTCTGGGAAAAAGGATGACCAAAATATGCTCAACCAGGGTCTAAAACCACTGTTCTCCTATACAGGAGCTCCATAGAAAAAACAACCGTGGGGATAGGGGTATAAACAGAAAAACAGGTATAACCATATCCATATAGCAGGCAGAACCTTTGAAGACAGCCCCCCCATTCACCACACCCTTCTTTGATCTCCTCACACTGGCACGCACCTGTGACATCCAGTTGGCAGGTGACCCTCTGGCCACCAGCTTCACAGATGTACTCCCCGCCATCCGCCTTCCCCGCCTGCTGCAGCACCAGCTGCCGGGTGCAGCCCTTGGCCTCCATGCGCACTTTCGAGCTCCCGCTCAGCTTCTTGCCATCCTTGTACCACGTCACCTGCGTCTGGGCCTGGGCCACCTCGCAGCTCAGGGTGGCGCTGG